>JAWWUD010000149.1:0-204106 GCA_033964015.1 Scolanthus callimorphus
CCCCCCCCCCCCCCCCCCCCCCCCCGCCCCCCCCCCCCCCCCCCCCTGTAGTATACATAATGAATGCAAGCCTTACCGATTGTTATTGATTGGATTTTCGATATCAATTTTTATCGATTGAACACGCGGGCTATTTCTTGTCTAAATTCTCTTCCAGGAATCCTGAGTGTGCTGCCAAGAAAGTGGGAAGTAAGTATATTGTAGCTATTTTCAATGCGGGATAATAAGTGGTGTAAACATTTTGAACAACACGGCCCGTTACTAAAAAGAAAAGATTTAAACGAAAGAAAATCAATCCATGGATGAATGCGGATTTTAAACGACTGCAAGCTGTTTTAGCATTTCCAGCAGAAACAGCAGAAACACGCGAGGCGTTTTTTCTAATACCAAGGTCCTGTTAATACCATCTAATTTCTTGGAAGGTTTTTGCATCAATTACAAATGGCATTATAGCCGTTATTGGACAAACTGCGCTATCAATGTACGTGACCGGAATCTGTCAAACGATCGAGAAGAACGTATTGCCATGGGGGTGGAAGTTACTCGGAATTGAAGAAGGAAGTATAGTCATCATAGTTCAACCCAAAAATCTGGCTTCATTGAGACAGTTCTGGGTGTCATACAATGATGGAAGCTTGAAGCTCCGAATGGACGAATACCTATCTCAAATAGAACAGCTGAAGGATGCCATCGGAGATGGTAGAGACACATCAGTATTCATAGATGAGAACGAATACCGCGCGGCCTGCCTGGAGTTGGTTCATTTAGCTCACAGGAAGCACGCAGATACAATCATCAACATTTATTCTTATCTTGTCATGTTCTTGTTAAAGCCCCCCCCCCCCCCCCCCCCCCCCCCCACGCGCGACAAAAAGGCCCACTTCTAGGAAAGTCAAAACAATGTACTTTTTAGGAGCCCGATTGTGTCAGGGTAGCTGGTGGTTTGCGGGTCGAGGTACCCTCCCCACCCCCTACTGATTTTCAACTATTACTCTCTCGAATGGTTATTGGTTATATAGGGGTAACAGTTTTATTGCATAAAACTTGCCTTGCCTTGCCTTGCCTATCATTTCATTATGATAATAATTTTGAGAGAAATTTACAGTCAAAAATTCGAATTTTCGTAAAAATAGGCAATACCCCACCCCCTAAATCGGGTCCTCCCGAAAAGTACCATTGTTTTGACCTCTCCTCTAACCATATCATTACGATACCTGATCGAAACCTTGATCGAAACAATCGATTTTACGAGTAGTAGCAGTAATTTTTGGCCGCGGCGTGTACTCAGCTTGAGGCACCCTTGTGATAATCCCTCTGGCAGTGACCACCCTCAGTGTCTGTGCTTATGACCACTTGGTTGCCAGTGGCGCCCCGTTGGGACCCAGCGCAATTTAGCTTCGGGCTGAAAGTCTGGCGAGTCGGTCTCAAACATTTACATTTACATACCTTTTCGTTTGGAGCGCAGCGATAGAGAATAGAATTAGGCATTGATGGGAGCATTCGTGGAAGATATTGCCACAAGTATATTTATTTTTATTTATTATTTAGCTTTGTCTTACACATACAAAAATATAAGAAAAAAGAACAAGGGCAAAAAAATTGTGAAAACAGGGAGACCACTACGGCAAGACCAATTACAGTGGAGCTTATATTGTTCTTGTTGTTGTTGTTACTTTTTGTGTTGATGTTATTATTGTCAGGAAAAGGGTATCCACTCGAGGTTGACCTGGAAGATCGCACGACCTCCATCTGTGATATGGTGACCACAAAGAGCCAAAACAGGCAGAGCGCCCTCAGAGAGGTAGAATTGGAAGAAGAAATTGCCGAGCTGAAACGTAGACTTGATATAAAAGAAAAGTTCATCGAGAATGAATTAAAGGCATCCATGGAGGGAATTGGATCATTACAATCCCAAGTGATACTGATATTGACAGACTCGTGACTGTTATCGAGATAATGAGCGAGCATGTCATCTCTGATCCGACATCTAATGCCAAATTAGCGGACCAGCTAGTACAACGGATTATTGCCCTGTTATCAAAATGGGACTGTGGCATAGAAAATAAAGACAGACTCGTGACGGTTGTCGAGAATATGTGTGCGCAAATAATAAAGCATCTGAAGTTGAATGAGAAAATGGAGGATCCGAGACCGCGTATACTTAGATATTTGCTCTCGGTATTGAAACCAAGAACTACATGCTTCACTATAATAGTATTGAAAGGCTGGTCACTTGTTGAGAAACTGAATGAGCACATTTTTTCTGATTCGATGGCTACAAACGAAATGAAAGGCCACAGGGTGCAAATCGTTGAACATTTGCTCTCGGTATTAAAAAAACAAGGGCAGACTGCCTTATGATCATGTAGAAAGGCTGGTAACCCTTATTGAGAAACTGAACGAGCACATCCTTTCTGGTCCGATAACTACAAACGACGACGCAATACAGGTACTGGAGAATTTGACTGCACTATTAGCTAAAACATCTGTACCGGAAGATGACACGAAACGAATTCAGAGCCTCGTAGTAGCGATGAGTGAAAGGTTTCTACGTGATACATCTAAGACGTCCGAGAGAGGATTAGATCGTTTGCAGAATGTAATCAAGAGTTTGAGTTATATGGGGCCATCAGTCTTTATCGAATTAGTACAAGATATCCAACATGATATCGGAAAACTGCTCAAAGTTTTACGGAAATAGGCACACGAATTGAACAAGAGGCGCAACCAATATACGAAGGAATGGCTTTGTTGCAAAGTGCGCTAGCACGCATCGATAGTTTAGTTCGTGATCAAAGTGCCTTGAAACTGTGCCAGCAGCAAGTGTTTGAAACTATGGCAGACATGAATAAGAGAATTCTACAAGAGGTACCTTCCTCCGAGGCGGGGCTGAAACTACTAGAAGAAACAATTGGCCATCTGTCTCATCTGTCACTTATTCAGCAATATTCATCTGAAGAAGACTGTACACAGCTGTGCGACTCATCAAAACGATGATGGATGTATGGTTGGTAAACACCAAGATCGGAGAAGTACCTTCTGTTTTCTCGAGCATTCTTTCTTCACTTGTGCAATGCATTACAAAAAGCCCCCTTTCGCAAATTCAAGCTGCTGAGCTAGTACAGATGCTCAAAAAACATAGTGGAGTCGCACATGATGGGAGAAGATTCTTCGTATTATTTCTCGCGCATTCTTTCTTCACTGGTGGAATGCATTACAAAAAGCCCCCTTTCGCAAACTCAAGCTGCTGAGCTAGTACAGATGCTCAAAAAACATAGTGAAGTCGAACATGATCGGAGAAGTTGATTCTGGTGATTTCTCGCGCATTCTTTCTTCACTGGTGGAATGCATTACAAAAAGCCCCTTTCGCAAACTCAAGCTGCTGAGCTAGTACAGATGCTCAAAAACATAGTGAAGTCGAACATGATCGGAGAAGTTGATTCTGATGATTTCTCGCGCATTCTTTCTTCACTGGTGGAATGCATTACAAAATACCCACTTTCGCAAATTCAAGCTGCTGAGCTAGTACAGATACTCAAAAACATAGTGGAATCGAAAAAATTGAAGATCGAGAAAGAAGTTTCTTCGTATGGTTTGACGTGCATTGTTTCTTCACTGGTGAAATGCATTTCAGAAAGCTCTCTTTCACAAACGCAAGCTGCTGAGCTAGTACAGATGCTCAAAAAACTAGTGGGGTCGGAAAACCTGAAGATCGGAGAACAAGTTTCTTCTGCTAATTTCTCGAGCATTGTTTCTTCACTGGTGAAATGCATTTCAGAAAGCTCCCTTTCACAAAACACAAGCTGCTGAGCTAGTACATGTGCTCGAAAAATTAGTGGACTCCAGGAAAGGCGTGGCGCGTACGGACCTTACGGAGCTTCCGTGTTTGTGAGTACACTCCTTTTTGTGTAAGAACCCTACAACATCAATCGACAATTAACAATTATTCTTTGAGCCCGAATGAGGTCTGAGTCATAGCTTATGAGGCTAGCTCGAAATCACGTGAAAACACAAAAGTGTTTTTGCACGAATTCTAGGCTAGTCACTTTAGCTTTTCTAACTGGGCGCCATATTTCAATTCGGTGTATAGGACGTCTAGAATCCCCATCTAGAATTTTCAAACTCATTCATAATTCATCAAGCTTAAAGGGGCACTCGCACGCTTAATATTCGTCCACCTCGGACATAAAATAAGTAAAATTGTAACCATAAAAACACATGTACAATTGCCCGTAGTAATCAAAATAATCGTCCAGATTAATAGAAAAACCTTTCAAGTGTTAGACAAATGCAATTCTAGGTTGTTTTGACCTGTTATCAAGCGGATGGAATTGGATTGCGATTGCTATTTTCTTTTCAGAGAAGTGGCCATCAAGCGTGCGAGGGCCAGCAAAGAAAATCATAGCTCGGAGATGGTTGGAAAACGCAGTCTTTATTTGCATAGAATTTTAAGATTTTATTCCTTCTTTTTCTCGGCATTAGTTGAAAATGACCGGAAAAGTATCAAATGATTCTCGCACATTCTTTCTTCACTGGTGGAATACATTACTGCACTCGGTCGAGTAAGAATAATTTGACAATAGGCTACTTGCACTAAGGTTCACGTGATCCAAATCCAATACATTCTGAATTAAATCTTGAAAATTCAACTCGCTGCCATTTGCTCCAGGTAAGAATTTGTATGCTGAAACTTCTGTTAGGGAGCGTTCATAAATTATCTAGAGGGGAGGCTATGATGATTTGAGGGGGGGCCTCTGTTTTTCCCTAATATGATTTAGGGGGGGCTATGGAAAATTTCCAACAAAAATAACATTGAGCATAGGGGGGGCCAACCATTTTTTTCCCGAATAAATTATACGAAAATACAGTAAAAGCCCGCGTATAAGAACCTGTTAGGCTAAATTTTCATGTTAATCACCCTTGACATAATAACCAAATAAGGCAAGAGTGGATTACCAAGAGTTTCCATATTTACTATGTACGCCCGAATCACAGTCAGAAAAGTGTCTATTTTAGAACTAGGATTCCCGCGAAAATTCGTGATCCACAGGGGTTCCCACTTTCTCGCCACCCAAACAGTTGTGAGATCTAGCCTAAAATTAAATCACAGATCAATCGAAAAAACTTTAAAGTCGCAAAGATAAGGTAGGATATTTTCTATTTGTTGTGTTTGGGTATACAAGCATTCGAACCTGAGCATTCGAATACTTTCGCGCGCGAAATTCAAATCTAAAAATAGACACTTTTCTGACTGTGATGTGGACAAATACTGTACGAAAGATTCTAACTCTTGTTAATCCACTCTTGATAAGGTTATTAAATAAATTTTAAGTTAGGTTCTTATCAGTGGAGTTGCTGTAAAAGTGTGTAGCTAGAAAACTCCTGAATTGGAAGTTATCGTCTGAATATATTTAAAATTAACTGGACATTCATTAATAGCAATCTTCAGGATCAGTAACTATCACAAGACTTTAATATGGCTAAGGGTGGTTTGACATGTATATGTGGTAGGGGGGGGGGGGGGGGGGGGCTATGATATTTTTCTTGATTAATTTACATCTCTTGAGGGGGGGTCAGGATAAAAACCCTGAGACATCAGGGGGGGGGGGGGCTTCAAAAATGAAGAGAAAAAAATTAGGAAATCATCATAGGCCCCCCTCTAGATAAATTATGAATGCTCCCTTACTGACTAATGTCTTTCTGGATTTTTTTTTGAAAAACATCTCGTTAAGAGGAAATTGGGGTCACGTGACCCAGTTAGTGCAAGTGGCCTATTGTCAAATTATTCTTACTCGACCGAGTGCAGTAATGCATTCCACCAAAAGGAGTCATCTGTCATCACGAGTCATCTGTCATCACGAGTCATCTGTCATCACTAGTCATCTGTCTGTCTGTCATCACGTGCCCTGAGTGGCAACAAGATGTAAACATCATTGTCTATTTATAGATCAATTGTACAATCACATTAGTTACGAACCAAGTTAATGAGGAGACTTAGTGCGCGCTTGCGCATTACGTTCAAGCACCAATTTAATTGATTCAAGAGACAAATTAGTATTCAACTTTAGACGGGAGACTAAAACGGAGCATAGCAACACGACTGAGAGCATTTGTTTTTTCCTTTATATTCCCTGCACTTCAAAGCGCGTGCAAACTTCTTCCGCAATTTATAACTTACTCGGCATTTTCCCAACTGTCGGGAAACCTTCGCCCGACGTGCTGGTTCGATCAAAGGGACTGTATCTTTCTTTATAATCTTCTCTTTATTCGACAATCACTTCGTTCCTTCGTTCGTTCGTTCGTGAACTTACACAAGCCCTCCGTCCCATAACACCCCACCCCCTATCCTCTTACAATTAATCATTAAATATTACAATCATATCCGGTTACATAACAAGGCGGAAATATTACGTGACACTCTCCCCCCTTGACTCCTAAGAGTCAACCAATGCCCCTACAGCTATGCGGTCCCGCGCATGTACGGCTGCGGCGCGCCTAGGAAGAATCCTCCTTACCGGAGGTACGTCTGGTGCATCTACCCTTCCTATATCACCGGCTTGTACCTTGACCTCAATAGGATAGAGTCTCTGAACTGGTCTGTTCAGCTTCATTGGTTTGCCTTTAGTAAGTACTCTAAGACGAGCTCCTCGCACCTGCTGATCTCTACCTCTAATGACGCCTTCCACTACTCCAACCTTCCACTGATTCCTTTTCCTTTCTTCCTCTGAAACTAAAACTACATCTCCAATTTCAACCTCACGTCTGTCTTCTGGACCTTTCTTGCAATCATGGTATTCTCTTAAATCTGCCAAATACTCCTTGTGCCACCTGTTCCAAAAGTGTCTAAGTTTCTCACTGATGTACTTGAATCTAGCATTGTGATCTACTTCTCTATCGTCTGGCGGTTCCTCTACCTCGTCTGGCATCGTGGTAATTCTCCTCCCGTATAGAAGATGTGAAGGAGTCAATGCCTGCACTCCTACCTCATCATACAAGTATGTCAACGGTCTATCATTTAACGTACCCTCTATCTCTACTAGCACTGTCAACAACTCATCATAAGTCAACCTCGCATCTCCTAACGTCTTCTTAAGGCATCTCTTTACACTTCTCACCATCCTCTCAAAGAAGCCACCCCACCATGGGGATTTCTCTAAATTAAACCTCCACTCTATACGCTGCAAAAGACAATACTGCTGTACCTCTGGGTGGTTAAAAAGCTCTCTGACTGCTTTTTCTGTTGCCTGAAATGTCTTCGCGTTATCCGAGACTATTAGACGTGGAACTCCTCTTCTAGCCGTAAAGCGTCTAAGACACCTTCTAAATGCTGGAGCACTAAGATCCTCCACTAACTCTAGATGCAATGCGCGCGTAACACAACAAGAATAAAGTGCAATGTACGCTTTCTGCATGGTTCCTGTGCTATCCTTGTAGTACAATGGCCCGGCAAAGTCTACACCCACCCGTGAATATGAATCTGCTTGCTTCACTCGAAAGTCTGGCAGGTCTGCTGCAGGGGGTGCTCTATATGCCTTGCCCTCTACCTTCCTGCAAATCACGCACTTGCCTATATGTTTCTTCACTACCTGCCTGCCCTTGGTCACCCAAAATCGGGTACGCAACTCTGCTAGAGTAGCTCTCACTCCATTGTGATGTACCTTATGGTGAAAATGTCTAATAACAATCTCAGTTAGTCTGTGATCGTGCGGCAGCAGGATAGGCTTGCAGCTATCCACAGGGAGTCCAGATTCCCCTAATCGTCCCTGACACCTTACTATCCCTTCCTCTTCAAGTAGACCCAATTTCCTACTCAACTGTTCGTAGTGCGCCTTCTGCTTCAACTGATATTGAGCGGACTTAATCCACTCGTTCTCTGCACTCACTATCTCCCTCTTAGTCAGCGCACCTGTCATCCTGTCCTTACCACTAATCCGTGCTCTAGCGTTGTGTACGAAACGTCTAACAAATGCCGTTACTCTGAGCAGCCTACCTAACACACTGAATCTTTCTATGTCGACCACTCTGTAAATATCATACCTTTCTTCAGTGGCAATCACCATGGCAACAGTCTTCTCTTCTTCGCTGCACTCAGGTGTCTTACCTGTGATGTTCGTGGGCCAGCCCGTCTCAGGCCCCTTCAACCAGGTGGGACCATTCCACCACAGCTGGTTTGTCTTGAGGTCAGAGGGTTTCATGCCCCTTGAACCGAGGTCCGCAGGGTTATCTCCCCCCGGACAGTGCCGCCATGTGCACTCACCTGTCAACTGCAGAATCTCGTCTACACGGCCTTTCACGAACTGCTTCCATTCTCCGCGGTTCTGCAGCCAATACAATACTGTAACGCTATCGCTCCAGCACACTTCCTGATCAATCTGAATTACTGAACTCAGGGCTTCTTTCACGTTCTTCGTCAGTTGAGCCAATACCCGAGCAGCCATAAGTTCTAACCTGGGAATAGTCATTTCTTTCAGGGGAGCAACTCTTGTCTTACTGCAAAGCATACTCACCTCGCGCTCTCCCCCCATGTACATTCACCAGGTACACAACATGTACATTCACCAGGTACACAACAGCACAGTAAGCTCTCTTGCTCGCATCCGCAAAACCATGAAGTGACACCCTACCGACTGGGGATTTGAATACACACCTATCTAGAGCTATATCTCCTACCTTGTCAAGCCCAGCCACCCAGGCCATCCATTGCTGCCTATACGCACCCGTCAGCTCTTCGTCCCATCCTGCGCTTGCCTTACACAGTAACTGAAAGAAAACCTTAGCTGAAACTACAATAGGGCTTACCAGTCCTACAGGGTCGAATACTTCCGCTAGTACCTTTAGTACATTACGCTTCGTGGGAACCAATGACCTCGCCTTCTCAAGCAATTCTTCGAAACTGAACTTCAACATGTCTTGACTGGTATCCCAGAGTACACCGAGCACCTTGTGTGACTCGCTATCATTCGTGCTTAGGCTAGTTTTTGCGTACGTCTGTTCATCATACTCACCTAACTTCCCGTCTTGTTCGGCTAGAGCTATTTTGGATTGCACACCTAACTCATTACTCATCCACTTTCTGAGTCTAAATCCTCCTTCTGCAAGTCTTCCTTTGCACTTACCAAACAACTCAAATGCTTCCTCTGGTCCGTGTGTTCCTGAAACAAGATCATCCACATAAAAACTCTTTACAAGTTTCTCTACAAACTCCGGGTCACTCACTTGATAGTTCCGAAGGTGGTGTCTGAGGGTGCCATTCAGTAAAAAGGGTGACGAGTTAACGCCGAACATGACTCTGCAAAACCGATACACATTAATACATGAATTCTCATCTCTAGGATTTTCTGGCCATAAGAACCTCAGGCAATCCCTATCGCCCGGGTCGACCTCAATATTTAAGAAGGCCTTTTCTATGTCTGCTACCAATGCTACCTTGTAAGCACGAAATCTCAATAGAATATCAAACAAAAGAGGGTTCAACGAAGGACCCACATGCAAACAGTCATTCAAGGACACACTCTTACCTTCCTTTGCTGACGCATCGTAAATTACTCGTACGCGGGTACTAAGGGCGTTTCTCCTCACCACCGCGCGATGAGGGAGGTAATGGACTCTATCTGGACACTCTAGTTCGCCAACGGGTTCTATAATCCCTGCCGCTAACTGATCTTTGATCACTGACTCGTACTCTTCTAGCACTTCCGGTTCCTGTCTGAGCTTAGATAACATACTCTTTAATCTACCAGAGCTATTTACGAAGTTTGTCGGCAGAGGTCTATGACCTACCTTCCAAGGTAACTTAACAGAATAACGCTCTCCGTTAAAAGAAACATTGTCTAGGAACTCTTCCTCTACACTGTCTTTCTCACGTATTCCTATTGTCTCAAGATCCCAGAGCTTATGGACCTGATTATCTAGTGAAGGCTCTGACAACGGACTGGACACTATCAAATTTACTGAGGTTTCTACCTGTGCAGATCCCAATCCACATTTCAGAGGTCCTGAAATTACCCAACCTAGCGTCGTTTCTACTGCTACTGGCTCTCCGGGCTCCCCCCGTCTAACACTTCCTGTGTAAAACTGCCACAAATAGTCTGCACCTATAAGTACTTCTATTTCTAGTTCTTCACTGTTCTTTGCTACGTCTGACAGCCATAGACCACTTAGATGGCTATATTCCCTCTTAGCCTCCTCTAGGTGCTCATTGTGAACGCGGGAGATTTCGGGGACCACATACGCTTCTATTAAAACTCCCCGCTTCCGCTGATGTGCGCTAATTCTACTTGTACAATATCCCGTAACCCTGACCTTTCCTTGCCTCCGCCAAATGTACATATACTAAGCCACTCCCTTCTCACAACCTTAAGCTCTGCCGCTTCAGCAGCTTTAGCAGTTACGTACGATTTATGACTCCCTGAGTCAAATAAAACCCGAACCCTGGGGCCCCTCTCTCCCATACGCGCTTGCGCGGTTTGTAAAGCAACATTTCCCCCAGCCCCCACATGGTATGTACTGGAATTTGAAACCGTAGGCGTTCCTCAGTCCCTCCCCCTGAACTATTTTCCTTGCGCTGGCCCTCCCCGCCTGCGCCCTGTGGCTCGCCCTTGGGGGTAGAACAAATAGAGACATGGTGCCCCCCTTTGCAATTACTACAGCTACTCTCACAATCACTAGCTAAATGTCCTCTTACTAGACACTTGAAGCACCTTCCGAACTTACGTAAACAGTCTTTCCTTTCTCTTACTCTCTTTACTTTCTGACACCGTTCTGATTTGTGTTGTTCCAAGCAGAATACACACCGTTCTTTACCACTTGTAAGCAATGCGTTCGCCGTGGGAGGCTGATTCCTTCCTCTGCCCCCCTGGACAACAGGCTTCACGTCGTGCGCTTCACGTAGCTCAACTTCCTCTAGTAGCGCGTGCAACAGTTCTTTCATTGTCCATTTTGTGTGATCTTGTCCTCTCGTCATAGTCAATCGCATTTGAGCAGGAAGTTTCTCGAGAACTTTCGGAACAACTATCCCACGGTATGCTCCCTCCTCAGTTCCCAAAGCTCTTACCCTCGGTGATGAGTTTCCAGTGTCTCATACATTTTTCGCAATCTTGCGGTGTCCTTGTCGTTATAAACTGGCGCGACATTCAATAGCTCGTTCACGTGAGCCTTCTGGATCTCGGTCTCTCGCCCAAATCTTCGCTTCAAAAGACCGATTGCCTCAGCATAGTTTGCCTCTGTTAGCGAAAAACCCGCGATCGTCGTTCTCGCGTCTCCCTCCAACAGACCTTTCAAGTATGTGAACTTATCCACGTCTGTTAGCTGGTGATTGTTGTGGATAGAGCTGTGGAAGGAGTCCCAGAACTCTTGCCACTTTTCAAACTTGCCACTAAACTTCGGAATCTCCAGTTTCGGCAGTCGTGCTCGTACGTGGCTCACACTGCTTTCCGAAGCAGCGTTCGGAGGCGAATACATTACACTGTCGACTGGAGACAATCGTTCCTCTATCGATGCGATCGCACTCAGCATCTCGGCGTGGAACTCGCCGGCTTCTTTTACCTCGGCCGCGACCGTCTCCTCGGTGGAGCTGTCCTCGTCGCAGAGTAGCGCAAGAATCTCGCTGTCTAGGTCTGCGATCACCTTCGCCTTATCCTCTAGCGTCTGCTTTTGCACCTTTACGCTCTTTCGAAGTGTCGCGTCTTCTTCTGGGGAACGCCCCCAAATCGATCCATCGTTCGCTGTTTTCTCAGCGCTTGATATTACCGTTCTAACAAACGCCTTGTGACCTCCACGAATCTTCTTCTGTTTGTTTAGGCTCATTCCGTAGTCCAAATTCAAGTCGAAATCCAAATTCTAGTCCAAGTCCAAGTTAAAATCGATCACAATAACAACCCAAACGATGTAAACAATCCAATCTTGCGTTCAAATCACTCCATAAATCCAGCTAAATTCAACTCTATCCGGCTCGTATTGACCACGTGTCGGGAAACCTTCGCCCGACGTGCTGGTTCGATCAAAGGGACTGTATCTTTCTTTATAATCTTCTCTTTATTCGACAATCACTTCGTTCCTTCGTTCGTTCGTTCGTGAACTTACACAAGCCCTCCGTCCCATAACACCCCACCCCCTATCCTCTTACAATTAATCATTAAATATTACAATCATATCCGGTTACATAACAAGGCGGAAATATTACGTGACACCAACGAAATGAAACCTCACACAATTGTTATCAATGTTTCCTGGGATAATGTGCTATAATGAATTTTAATCCGGTTCGGTTTTAACATATTATTTCACAAGTTTTGATACCCATTTCATCTCAAAAGTTCCACATGAATAGGCCCATTCTCATGTTGTTGCTCCATAATATTGCTTGATAAATTTGAAAACATTAATAGGTTTGCCTCTTAAATTCATTTCACTAGCTGGAAATTTAATCAGAAAGTAACCTGGTTATTTGTGCTCGCGATTTGGGGTTTCTTTTGTAATGTATAGACTGCAAATGCACTCTCGTTCAAGAATGCTACACACGATACACAGTGACGCGTGCCCGGATTCAATTGAAAATCAAAATCAACACTCACAATTCGCGTTCTAAATAAATAAATTGAACTCCATGCGATAAAGTTATTTGTGCTTGCGATTTTCTTGCGGGTTCTTTTTTTGTAATACATAGACGAAGTCACTCGGTAGAGAGAGAATCCTATACGCGAGCCTTGGTTCAATTGAACATAACAATTGAACCTCAACACTCAATTTCAAAATTCGCGCTCAAATAAATAACTACAGATATGGACATACTATTAAGATCAGAACATTATTTCATTCGTTTACCACAGTAATTGGCCTGGTAAACTAAACATTGACGCAGTCAACGGTATCATATGGGAACACAGCTGCTTACGGCGACTTTTCATCACTCGAAGAAACGTTTTCCTTTCAGTAAGTATCCAAAATCCGGTCTTTCTGGAAATTAAAATATGGTTTCAAAACTGTCGTATCTAGGAAAACACCGAAGTTCCTCTTGAGAGACGGGACCCCCTTGGAATTGAGTTGGCTCACCAACTCAATAAAATCTCCCATCTCTTTTGCGTTGCTTGTTTGGCCTGTTCCGCTGTGACTGGGAGTAGGCTGGTTCAAGCGGTGCTTTTCAAGAGTCGTGCTCACTCATCAAAATGTGTGTGTATCTGTGAGCTTTCATGGATATGCCACACAAGAAAGCCTTACAAAGGGAAATAATATATATAGTTGGTAGATGGCGAAATCTTTGGAATTTGCATTTAAAACACTGTTACCGAACGTGTTCCACTCAGCAATCAAAAGTTACCTGGCATCAGTTCAACCCTGTATATTTGCTGTATTTGCTATACACTTTATCCTGTTTATCTGACACTGTTCAAAGCCGTAGGAGCTTTGAAAGCTCTTTGAAAGCTTTGAAAGCTCCTACGGCTGATGTGCAGCTCATCTGCCGGGGCAGGCAAGCTCAGGACGAATCAACTATTACAACAGGGGCGGATGCAGGTTTTTGAATAGGAGGGGATCGTTTTTGGTCCGAGGAGCCGGATTTGCCATTTGGGTTGCTAAAACCTTCTCTTTAGGCCTGCATTCTGCGCATTTTGCCCTTTCTCCATTTTAAACCATTTTTGAAACAATAGGGTGCTCCCGGGGGGGGGGGGGGGGGTGGCTAGGGGACTCCCAAATGTCGTCGGCGGAGGTGCTCGAACGGGAAAATAACATTTCAACCCTAAAACATACCAATCTAAGTGTGGTCAACAAGAATTTTAACCCCTAAAGATACTAATTTCAACATGGCTCTCAAATTCCAGCCACGATCGCGCAAGAAGACGGCTGAGAATACAGCGTACCAGCACTGGCGTCTCGCATTTTTGCCGCGAACACCCTAAAAGATACCTTTTTTTTTGGAAAATTGGCCTGTCTGGAGACTTCCAGTTTGCGGGGATGGTTATTAGACCCCTCTCCCGAGAGGGCGGACCCTCACGTTACGTGATTAGTACCTAGTTTCTGTCATAACCTGCCCCTCACGTTACGTGATTAGTGCCTAGTTTCTGTCATGACCTGCTGAATTGGTGTGCTTCATTCCCTCACACATTCTGTAGTTGTTCTGTCATGGGAGGGATGCAAGCATTAATACCGATGTAAAGGGCGTGGGGTTCGCAACTCGAAGTCTTTCTTTAGTCGTCCTCTGTCTAGGCAGATCGAGAAAGCTTCTGTTAGGTTTATATTTGCTCTTCTATTTTGAGTTCTCATAGAAGAACAGAGAAAAAAAATGGAATCACCAGGTTTAGAGCGTTGGAAAAAGGTTTTGCTACGTATTTTAGACTGGGATGCGAAAACATGAAATTATTAGTTTATTGGGTTCTAAGTTTATTGCCAAGCCGTGGACGGACGTAGGGGACGAGCCTATCAAGCCTCTTTTTAGGGGGCAGGAGGGGTACTCCCTTGTCACTGTACAGGGTACATAAATTCGCCACTTTTCTAGAAAAGGCTATAGATTTATGCGTATTTTCAAAGATTATTCGTAACCATGTGGCGAAATTTACGGTTTTTTTACTAGGCCAGGATATAATTATGTGTGAATTTTCAAAGATTCTCTAGAACAGGTTTCCTCTCTAGACTCAGCGGCACACATACCTAGGCAAAATTCTTCGCGAAATTCACCTACACCGTCGCAAAATTTTGATGCCCAATACAGAATCTGATTCCCTTGCTTTAAAGTGCCACTCAAGGCTGAAATTTTAATGGCTTATTTTATTGCACATTCAAAATAAGGAAGAATGCCGTTTATTTCGCGTTCATAGCTCTTTTGGTTTCAGAGATATTGAAGATTTTTACTTATACAAATTAGCAAAAAATGACGTCACAACAAGACAAGGGCAAAAGAGGCCAACAATGTTTTATGTATAATTCTGTTTGGGATAGTTAGATTCACTTAAAACTTGGTAATAACAAAGAAGAAAGAAGAATAACAAAACCACAACCCTGACATGTTTATTACTGTTTCCATGGTAACGCTATTGACACTAGGGCTGTCTGTTTAAAAAATAGGAAAAATCTGAAACTTATTCACCTACAAGTGAAGTACTACAATACTTGTGTTGACAAACAAATCAGGAAGTTTCGAAGACTTTCACAACTTAGGGAATATTTCACAGATTTTACCTATTCAGCGAAATTCAGTGGTCAGACGAAAATTCAGCAAGAGGAAGAAGGAGATGCATTACAGGAAGGAACCTCCAAAACATCATAAAAAAGCTAAAGGGGGAGAGGGAGTATGCAGGCAGTCGCAAAATAAAAGATCACCATCCCCTGTCGAGGACCACAGCTGCCCACCCTGGAATTCCAGCCATATTTTGACAACATGCCCACCGTGGAATTGTGCCCTCCAGTACTATAGTACCCACCCTGGAATTAAAGGTTGCTCTAGGACCAGCCACCCTGGAATTCCAGAGGTCCTCAAAGGAGGCTGCGGATCTCTTTTTTTTTTCTCAACTGCCCATTTCTTAACGTACCGCATTTGTGCGCTTATTAAAATTTTTCAGGTCTCTAATGCGGCGCTTATTCGAGGGTGGCGCTTATTCGAAGGCGGCGCTTATTAAATTTTGAATGAGAAAGTGACAAAAGATAAGTTTCTTGGTTACTTAATGTTTCATTTTCTGACTATGTTTTCACAACAGTTGATATACTATGAGGAAGACAATTTTAAGTCGTTTCTTCTCTTTTTTATGGTTGTCGCCAAAAACGGCTCTACCCGAAATGCGGCGCTTATACTATAAGGAAACAATATGAATCGCTAATGGAAACAATATGAATCGCTTACTGACCTACCAAAAGAACAACTTCAACGAGAAATGCAGGTCAAGGAGAAGTTCCTGCAGCTGCTGGCAAGGGCAGTCGGCACCCCCACCTGCTGAAACAGTGGAGGGGGAAACACGATGATGATTATTCGAACAAATACGAGGCTCTTCTTTAATAATTAGTGATTTTATCAATGATTCTTTATTAAAAGTTGTTTAGCGACTTTCGGATTTGACATGTCATATCACATTCATATCTACAGGAAGTGTTGGCAGCTAACGGTTCTATTTCTACTCGAAATGCGGCGCTTATTCGAGGGCGACGCTTATTCGAACAAATACGAGGCTCTTATTTAGTGATTTCATCAATGATTCTTTATTAAAAGTTGATTAGCGACTTTCGGTGATTTGACATGTCACATTCATACAGGAAGTGTTGGCAGCTAAATTAGTAAAGAATACACAGGAATCCTGAATTCACGACACTGATTTCACATCACATTCATATTCAAGTGTTGGCAGCTATCGGTTTAGTTTATAGTTCATAGTTTATAGCTCGGGTGTTTATGTGAAAATAGTTTGACAGTTTCACTAAGACAGGGCCATGTCAACCTCAGGACTTCAAAAATCTGGAGACTGCATTGAAATGGTGAACTTCTCCCGGAGAAATACAGTAAATGTATGGGCCAGTCGTCTTGATTTTTTCCCGGGAGACGGAGCGAAAAATATTGAGACTCCGAGCAAAACCGGGAGAGCTTGACGTGCATGCCTAAGAGGTACCTATCTGGGAAGTTTTAGAATTTTACCCCCTAAAAGGTACCAGAGGCATGATTTTCAACCCTAAAAGGTACAACGACCACCTCCACCTGTCTTCCCCCGAGTATGGTTAGGTCATCACCACACCTCAGACTCGTACCCAGTCGCCATGTTGTTTTCTTCTAGCGGCGCGCGGTGCATCACGGTCAGGTCGAGGTTTTTTCAAGGTGCGCGGTGCATCACGGTCAGGACGAACTCACAGAATTTTTTCTGCGACCTTCCCATAATCCTTTGCGCGCCTGTCAAGTAACGCAATATCGGCAACAGCCAGTAACGCAAAAGCGAAAAGAAACACAATTAACGACTGGGTACGAGTCTGACCACACCTAGAGTGGGTCTGCCTGCTCGTTGCTATTTAGGGGCGGAGCCTAGGATTCGCTTCCATGCTATCCTGTTTGTGGCTAAAGGGATGGCTGAAGCAATATCACAGCTCTTCGCCTAGAACGCGTCTCACATCATCTGTGAGCGTCTCGAGCATGGTGAGACGTTGTAGTTGCCCGAAGTATCACAGGAATTTCAATCTGTAGAAACCCATCCATGGGAAAAGCTGAATTTCAAAAGGCACACGCATGGGAAGTGTTTAGAATTCACATGGATAGCCACGGGAATCCGAACACTTCCCATTCCTGTTTGGAGCCAGCCTCCGTTCACAGGGAATTTCTGCAGAAACCCATCCATGGGAAAAGCTGAATTTCCCAAGGAACACGCATGGGAAGTGTTCAGAATTCACATTACATGCCACAGCCATGGGAAATCCGAACATTCTTCTACAATGGGAAATTCAGCTTTTCCCATGGATGGGTTTATGCAGAAATTCCCCGTGAGTAGCGAACACGGTTTACATTGATGGCAAACCGAACGTGTGGCAAAACCAGTCCTCAAATTCTTTCGCATTTTTCTCTAAAGAAGCAAATTATTTTCGCTAAGCGGGACTCGTATATCCGAGAAAAAAAACGAAATTATAGTCATTGTTAGCTCTGTAAATAAGCAATTATAGTCATTGTTAGCTCTGTAAATTGATCTAGCGAAGAAGTCCTGTCAGATAGTGACTCTTAGGACTAATGAACAAATGAGGTTTTGTAATAAATGAATAAAAGTGCTTTCAAATTCTACTACCGAAATCACTAAACTGCCGGCACCCTCAAAAATTCGACGGATCGTTTGTCAGTTTCGGTTCGCTCGTCTGACTGTTTTGATCGATCCAAATGGTCACGTGACATTTAAATTTGTACCAAACATGGAAAAACACGCTTTTTCCATTGTTTGATACAAAAATTTTAATGTCACGTGACCATTTGGATCGATCAAAACAGCCAGACGAGCGAACCGAAACTGACAAACGATCGATCGAATTTTCGAGGGTGCCGGCAGTTTAGTGATTTCGGTAGTAACAATGTTGTAAATTAGCGTGCATTTAATCAGGGAGTTGTGAGAGAATGGAGATGAAACTCGGGCAATTAGGTGAACACATCTGAACTTAGCGCGAAACAATCATTGAATACTAATCCTGCGTTCTGATTGGCTGTTGCCAGGAGTTTCATCTCCATTCTCTCACAACTCCCTGATTTAATTTACATCGAAGTTAATTACGATACATTAAATTAACTGTATTTGTTAATAAAGTACATTGTTAATTTTCAGGTAGCGCCCGACTTGACGAATTTGAGACTATAACAAGAATGTTGTACCGTCATGCGCAGTTTACTATAACATAAGAACACTTTGACGCAGGCTTGGGGACCGCGCACGCTTAGCGTTAGAGAGTAGCTTTTAGGTTGAAAAACCTGAGATTTGGTGACATAAATGACAATCCTCCACGATTTATCATTCTTGTTTCCAAATCCAAGAAAGCACGCGTTTTTGACCAAACTACTCCTAGGCGCGCCTGCGAGCAGGTTAGCGCACACCCAAAACGTGGGGTACACGCACGCGTACGCTCGAGCCGATTGCGAGCCGATTCCTCTAACATGGCAGAGACTACTTGAGTCAATAGAATCGCATCGCATCGCAAGTTCCGCACAGCATGGAGTCGGGACGCCAAATGCCTTTTTCTTCCGGCAGAAAGTCCCTGGTTCGAGCCCGGTTAGGATGTTTTCTTTGAAACAACAATAAAACACACCTTAAATCTATTTATTGTGAAAGCCGAGCCTCCAAAGGTCGAACCCCTTGAACAAGTATAAACCGGGATCGCTCGACGAAAGGGCGAACTGAAGAAGACTTGAATTGTATTGAAAATCTCGACTGAATTCGCAAGGTAAGTTAATTTATATACGATAATATAGTCCACCTACAAATCGCATTTTTGCTTGAGCTCTCTTTCATATGTCTTAGAGTCTTACAATCACAAAGTCAAGTGCTTTTTGTAATAGAGGAGCTAACTGTATAATAACTTCTCGACACAGCTTCTCGAAACGGAAATCTGGTGCCCACTGTCTTGCCAAAATTATACTCAAGAAAAACCAAGAAAATGCATGAAAAATACCGTACTCGCGACGCGGGTCAAATTGAAGTGTAAATTCCATCATCAGTGGCGTGATATTTTACAATCAAATGGCTTTGAGCCTTTTTCACTGAACAGAACATTCGACTGTGTTGAATTAGGGGTGGACCATTAGAAATTGGGGGAGGGGGGGACCATTAGAAATTGGGGGAGGGGGGGGGGTGTGGCAATTTTTTTGTGCATGAATTTTTTTTAGGGATCAGGTTGTGCAGGAATTTTTTTTCGCAATTTATATCATGTTTTTTACTAGCTTGGATCTCTGCAATATTTTTTTTTTGGAAGGATTGGCCTTGCTCAATTTTTTTGGGAATTGCCACACTTCTCCCCCCCCCCTCCCCCAATTTCTAATTGTCCACCACTTATTGTTCGGATCGCTTTGTCTCCCGCCCCAGACCGATTTTTCGTGCGCGTCCAAGATGGCGGCGAGAGTTGAATTTTTTCCGCCGTCAAAACAGAAAACAAGACTACATAGCTGTCAACTCTCCCGGTTTGCAAGGGAGACTCTTTACCCTCAAATTGAAGCGTTCAATTTATATATTTACAGTATGTCTCCCGGGTAAATTTCTTGCGATTTTCTCATACAGTTGTTGTATTGAGACACAATCTCCCGGTTTTGGAGTTTTCATGGTTGGCAGGTATGAGATTACTACCCTCAGTCCTTTGTCTATTTATTCACACAGGGTATAATACAAATACATAGTACTATACGACATGGCGGTCCTTGTGCTTCTAACCCTCGCCCTTGTCCTTCATATTGCATCTGGCGCCGGGTTCATAAATGCAGTCCCTAATTGTCCATTAGTTGCCGATATCAATGATCCTATGACGCTGTACGCTTCCTTCTCATATCGGATTGAAAACAACGAAGACGTGCAAAAGGAAGGAACCCTGCAAGTGTTTTTAAGAGACGATCTTGGGCACACCGCACAAGGTTAGGACATCCACAGGGAATTTCTGCAGAAACCCATCCATGGGAAAAGCTGAATTTCCCAAGGCACACGCATGGGAAGTGTTCATAATTCACAAGGATAGCCATGGGAAATCCGAACACTTCCCATTCTTCTACCGTGGGAAATTCAGCTGAAACCCATCCATGGGAAATGCTGAATTTCCCAAGGAACACGCATTTGAAGCGTTCAGAATTCACATGTATAGTCATGGGAAATCAGAACACTTCCCTTGCTTCTATCATGGGAAATTCAGCTTTTCCCATGGATGGGTTTCTGCAGAAATTCCCTGTGATCAAACTCTCTTTATCAATAATATTAAAAATTCGCAATTTGGATTTTTCTGTGCTAGGACCGTTTTAATTCTGGTTGGCCGATTTTTTTCCAAAAAAAGTACCTCGAGCTACTTTTATCTCCCTGCTTTTTATTTTATTGTTTTCAACTTCGCAAAAGCCTCTTCACACAAATGTCTTTTCTCTGTCGCGCGTGTTTCAGAAAATCGCGTGAGCTTGATGAAACTGGTCGATCAAGTTTGTGCATGAGTACCAAAATATCATTTTATTTGCTCTACAACTCAGTACACATCATTTTTTGTATCATTTTTTCTTTAGTTTAGAAAAACGATACCCTACCGCAGACCTCAGCAGCCCAAAAAACATAATAAAAGGTCTAAACCATCTACTTCACCACAGGTAACATGACGACCTGGAAAGTTCCTAAGAAGTCCACCAACACAAGCAACTGGATTTTTCCAATGCATGGCGTGGTCTACGACACCGCAGACCGCGATAAAACCGCGACCTTGACCGCAGAGGGGATGCTGGAGGGAGATGTGTCCGCGTATGGGATAGGAACGTGTTCTTTTCCTATCCGAAGAATGCCATTGGAAAAAGGAAAGAATGGTGAAAACTGGATCAGTAAAAGATAGGAGCTCATTGACAGGAGTCTCCATCTACTTCACTAGGTCTAGCCATGTGCACAGAAGTAGAAGAGTCTATTTTTAAACTGATTGCATACCCATTGAACCCATAGACAAATTCTAATCGGATCTTGGAATGAAATAAAATATGCATGTATGTAATTTATGTATGTAGCCTACCGCAGACCTAAAGGGTCCCTAATGTTAGTCACCAAGGTAGTCTAGTTTGTCACAATCAAAGTGAAATTTTGTTAATCATGCAGAGACCTACCAAACAAGCGAAAACCGATACTCTACCGCAGACCTCCAGAGGCATAAAAACCATATACCCTATAGATCGGCACATACTTGTATTCGGATTCAGATTCGTTTCCTTTTATTAGCGGCTTTGCAAAATGGCTCACTGGCCCTTGATGTCCGTTCTTATGTAATTATTCTTTAATTTCTCTTATATTCACTCAAGCCAGGAAAGACAAAAGCCTACGTTCATGAGAGTGAGGCAACAAGGGCCAATGGAACAAAAAGTCGCCATTTTGGAATAAGGTGTATAAATTCGTCTTTGTCACACGGCCGCCATTTTGTTTCCAGAACGAAAAGCAAACGGCCAATTGACTTTTTAGTTCTAAATAAATAAGGAGTAATTTTTGTTATCTTTCTCAACTTTTGTAGCATAAATTCCAGCACCAGGCGTCGCTTTCCACCATGAGCAAACCCTGTGCCTTGCTTGGCCTCGTTTCCGTGCTGAATAAATCGGCTGAAATTTTCAAAATGGCGCTCATGTGACAAAGGCGAATAGAGGTTCCTTTGATTGGTACCATATATGAAGTACAACGACGGCTAATCATTGATTATCTCAAACCAACATGCATAAGCAATCAGTAAGGCCCAGAAGCCAAATCAATTCAAAATTTCGTTTTAACTTTCAAAGACGACGAAACTCGAAAAATATTGCTTCTCCAGCTGTTCGATGGATGTAGCGTTTCCTATTAATCACTCTGAACTCTGAAAACGTAACTTCTGGAAAAGTTGAATCGTGTTGAATCAAGTTGAATGCCGTGTTGAATCATTTTCAATGATTTGAATTGCTCAACATTTGTTAAAAAGCGAAGGTAAAAATCAAGGTCCCCGTTGTATAAAATGAGAAAAAATCTCACAAATGCCATGCCGTGCCATGCCTTTTAGCCATCGCTATCACAGGGGCGTAGCCAGGATTTGAGAAGGGCCATCGCTATCACAGGGGCGTAGCCAGGATTTGAGAAGGGCCATCGCTATCACAGGGGCGTAGCCAGGATTTGAGAAGGACCATCGCTATCACAGGGGCGTAGCCAGGATTTGAGAAGGACCATCGCTATCACAGGGGCGTAGCCAGGATTTGAGAAGGGCCATCGCTATCACAGGGGCGTAGCCAGGATTTGAGAAGGACCATCGCTATCACAGGGGCGTAGCCAGGATTTGAGAAGGACCATCGCTATCACAGGGGCGTAGCCAGGATTTGAGAAGGACCATCGCTATCACAGGGGCGTAGCCAGGATTTGAGAAGGACCATCGCTATCACAGGGGCGTAGCCAGGATTTGAGAAGGACCATCGCTATCACAGGGGCGTAGCCAGGATTTGAGAAGGACCATCGCTATCACAGGGGCGTAGCCAGGATTTGAGAAGGACCATCGCTATCACAGGGGCGTAGCCAGGATTTGAGAAGGACCATCGCTATCACAGGGGCGTAGCCAGGATTTGAGAAGGACCATCGCTATCACAGGGGCGTAGCCAGGATTTGAGAAAGGAGGGGTCACATCTGTATCGATATATGGTTGCCCCTTTCCCTGTTTCCAGCATTCCGATTTTATTCTTAATGTTTACTGTATTTTTCTTCTAAAAAGGGGGTCACAGACAGCCCAGGACCCCCGCCCCCTGGTTACGCCCCTGTATCAACAACTGATTTGAAAATTGGGCTGGGTATCTACTGAGCATAATTTGGCTTTTACAAGAACTGAATAGAAAAGTCGAATGGGTATGTTGAGCTGGACTGGGCTCAGCACACAAAAATACACAACTGAAGAAAGTAGTAAGTAGTTCACTCAAGTTCTCTACAGAACAAATCGTGTTGTTATCAGATCTAATCAGCGTTGAAAACGATATGAAGAATAACAGGAAAGGCTCCGCTGATCTACGCGAAAAATCTCAACAGGACACTGACATGATAGAGTCCAAACAAAAGCCTGGTTTTCTCCATGCATCTCACTAAAGGAAGTTATGGCTTTCTTATTTTTTCTTATCAAGGCAGTGACATGATACCCGAGATTCTTTACCCTTTGCATTTGACCTTATGCGGGCGCTGAGTACAGTAAAAACCCGCATATAAGAACCCGAATTTTAAGAACCTGTTAGGCTAGAATTATCCATGTGAACCCCATGTTTCCTTGTATTTTCAAATCAAATAAGAACCTGTTTTAGGCTAAAATTCTAGGTTCTTATACGCGGGTTTTTATTGTATCTTAAATTTGGTCCTTCTTTCTTTAATTAACAATTTGCTCTGTAGTAGGCGGCCAACTACCCGCTCTGCTTTAGCTACACCGTGCTGACGAGACTCAATAAGGTCGAAACAGCTGTTCAAGGTTGCTTATTGACTTTCAGTTTGGACTCTTTCATGCTTCTGTCCTATTAAGATTTTTCGCGTAGATCAGCCGGCTTTCCTCTTGGTATAAGAGGCGGCAACCCTATTAAAATGAATTTATCATTTATTATATTTTTTTACCCACGTGTATCTGAAGAAAGAAGAAATTAAAAATGACTGGTACCTGTTTCTAAGAGGCGTCTCGGCTTATTGCGCATTTAGGGTCTCTTATTGTATATTTACATATTTCTTTTGTTTCTTTTTAATATACCTGTCACAACATATTAAAAAGCAATCAAAGAAAGAAAAGCCATAGATTACTTAAACAGCGACACTGTTTAAACCTGAGAAAGCATTACAGTTCTTCATGTTTCTATTATAGAAGACAATGTAGAACTATGGTTAGTAGTTAAGTGCACAGTTTGAAGGCCGTGGGTTACGGCCGCTAACGTGGCTAGTTGCCAATATTACTTCCCGTTATATAAGTGGCTTAAAGAGCCTGTGTCAGCCACTCCTTTGTTATTGTCTTCGTTTGATATTAGAGGACAAATTACGTGTAGAAATATCTTAATAAACATCTAAAAACAAAGTTTCAGATTTGATTTACCAAATTCACCCGAGACCATTGCTCTATATTCTCTAAATCAGCCGATGGAAATGGATGCTTTCTCCGACTTGGTATGCTCTTCAATCTTTTATGCACGGTTTGAAATTCAGCGACCTTGTAACGATTTTAGGGTTAGTTCAGTTACTTTAAATGAAGCTCTATTCACAAAAACTAAGCAAAATAACAGTCTAGGTTTGTTCAGTAACCTTTTAACTGCCAGATAAGCAAACATTTGTAGTATTTTGGTTTGTTATCGAGCGGATGGAAATGGATTGCAAATTGCCGTTTTTTATTTCCTAACCGGCTGACCTTTTTTTTTAATTTGATAGCGAAAGCTCTTACATAAGAATGCTTATAGAGTCTTATAGAATTCATTTTTTTCTTTATTAGACTAAGTTGAAGTACTATTCAGGATTCTGTGTTGTTTGTTATGCAGAACTCTGGCCTTGTTCTAAAGAATTTTACAAAAACAATCGAAACATGGCCCCTATAAATGTACCTGCTACAAGCACGCAATCATTTACGATGCTTCCTCATCACAACCACGGGTAAACGGCGTTTTTTTCGATACGGATCTTAACATCAAAGAACTTGTATTTCCTTTGTTTTATTCGCTGTTAAAATGCTTTGTTTGCAAAGGCAAAACCTAGGAAACGCTACAACCATGAATAGTAAAGAAACATTCCGCAAGCTTTTCTAGCTTCGGCCTTTTTTCATTTTCTATTCAAAAGAAGCGGTTCTGTAAATTGCATGCAAGCCTTTTGAATATGATGTACTTAACAATTTTAGGCTCGGATAATTGAACCCAGAAAAGTAAAATTAAGAACGTAAATATAAAACCTTAAAACATTTGATTTCAATGTCTGCCGCTTACAGTCTTTACTGCAGAAATACATTTCATTGAACGATTAATGGCTTTGATTGTCAAGGATGCTCAGCAAACAAAAAGCCCTTTATCTTGGACGATGAGGTGTCTTATGGTCTGCAAAGACAACAAAATAAAGTAATTTTAAAAAAGTGCTTCAAAACTCTCCACTTACAAGCTATTTTAGAAAGACCAACACTATTGGCCAGCATAACAATAGGCCATTGTCTCCTCGTTCTATTGTTTCATTGTTTCCCATGGTGCAATTGGTTGCAAACCTATTGGACAAGACTTGCGACATGGTTTCTGATGAATCTTTTAGACAAATGTTCACTTTTTTGTCCAACTAGTTGGGTGATGCCAAAAAAAAGTTAAATATGTAGATCATATAAACTGTAGAGCCACGTTTATTAATACGTTGAAGCCGAAAAAAGTAGGAAGAAGAACTATTAAGAACATTGCTCAGGATATAGCTCAAGTTGAAGCTTTTCGGTTTGTTGGCAAAATATCTACAGAATGATTTGCATTTTGGCTAACATGTAGCGTAAGAGAAAAAGTTTCTCCTTCGCACAAGTTCGCGTCGTCACTTTCCTTGGAACTTGTAATATTTAAAGAACAACAAGACGTCCATTTGAGACTCTATAAATTTGCTGATAATTCAAAAACACTTGGAATTTTCCCAGCCTAAAAATTAACATTCTTTATTGAAACTCAGTAGAGTATAATAGATTGCCCGACATCCTTGCAGTTTTAAACATCTATAGACTTTTCTAAGCAATAATTTCAAGCAGTTTCCATGCAGTTTATACGAAGCCATGACAAATTCATTAGAAAGTTGGGTCTACCCAAAAATTCCGGCCAAATTTTTCTAAATTGCCCAAAATCCTTGCAGTTTTAAACACTTCACTATATTTTCAAGCAGTTTCTATGCAGTTTATACCAAGCCATGACAATTTTTTTAAACTACTGTAGCTAGGTCTACCGGCCAAAAAATTCCCTTTTTGTAAGATTGCCCGAGATCCTTGCAGTTTTAAACAGTTTCTGGGGTATAGTTTCAAGCAGTTTCTATGCAGTTTTTTTTCCAATAGCCATACAAATTATTTTGAAAACTAGCAACAAGGTCTAGTACCCCACAATTACCTTTTTTCTTAGATTGCCCGAAATCCTCGCAGTTTTAAACAGTTAGTTCTATAATCAGGCAAAATTTGCAATATTTTTCGCCTAGTTTTGCTGGGAAAGAGCCTCAAACGGCAAGCTGTGTGCTCTGTTATTTTTTATGAAAAAAGTGTCCCTTTTGCTTACCTAGTGAGACATTGTTAATACAGGGTCACGCATAGTAGCTCCTTCCACAACAGGTAGTATTGTTGGGATAAATGAAATATCTTGTTTACTGCATTCAGTCAGCATAGAAACTGACTTAGAAACTCAAAAGCGATGTTAATGTTTGCTTTTAGACCTGCAGATATGAAGTTAATGTCGCCTCGAATTAACGATGAAAAGACCTTTTTCAACTTGAAACCTGACATTGGCATGGCCACAAAGTTTATCTTCAAAAGCTGCATAATTCCGTTACGCTTTTCATATTTTTCTGCAAGGAACGGAACAGTTTAAATTCCTTAGTTTAACTTAAAATTAACGCCATTATCTGGGGGGATTTTTCGTTCCATTGTCGTTGAGTAATCTTTGCCTAGAAACGGCCTTCGCGGCCTTGTTAGAGAAGTTGTTAAATATTTAAAGAGAACATTGCCCAACTGACTTCTCTGTGTTATATGAGTGCTTATTTACGGCTCTGACATTTTACATGCAAATTTAAAAGCGAGTTTTAGCTGTCCACGTGGCTTGTGCGGAAAGTCGTGACTTGCATCAAATGTTTCCTCGTGATTTCTTACTTTAATGCTTGTTATCTGCGCTTCCACCAACGCAAAGACGCAAAGTCTAGCTTCCAAACTTATTCTTATCTGAAGGAGATACCTTTAGGGAAATTTCTAAGCGTTTTGAGCGTTTTTAAGAGGTGTTTTGATACGAAGATTGCTAAAAAGTGCTTTCATCAAATTTTATTTACACAAAATTTGGTCTCTCTTTGTCATCTGCAAATCTGAATCGCTTTGCTGCAAAAAGAAAAAAATTAAGTAAAATACAATTTGCATTATTTGTAGCAGATTACAAAGATTTCGTTAACGAAAGCTCAAATTAATTTGTGCGTTTTTAATTTCTGATTCATTAAGATTGATAAGAGATCTCTAAGGGGCCTTTTACAAATCGCACTGCCTTTTCTGCGCCTCGATACAAAAAAACAAGTTAATTACGTGCGCGGAAATAATCTCGTCAAGGAAACTAAACAACCCTCCTATAGTTAATGAAACTGAAGAGAGAGCGGAACTTAGTTCGCGATAAAGCCAGCTCAATAAGAATTTTTTACCAATCATGTAAGCCGGCGGGAAGTCTTCTAGTTATTTATGAGCATTTCTGCTGTTCAGTTCAGTCGACGCAAAGTAAACACTGACTTTGTCTTCTCTCTAAGTCACACGTGTTTTGCGAAACTCATTGATTCCAAAGTCTTTAAAGCGTTGCTCCGGCAGCCGAACAATTAAAACCTGAAATATTTTTACACTCCAATTTCGTAACATTTTCACTAACGAGCCTTTTGTTGATGCCCCGAAATCTCTGCCGCTAAGCTTGGGTGTCCTTTTCCTAACTCTGTCCTTTTGTTCCGCGTTGAATTACTTTAGCAGAGGAACCAAACCAAATAATTGTCGCAATAAACATTGAATTAAAACAGAATCCCCTTATTACAATCGCCAGAATATTAGTTTTGACAACATTAAAAGCACAAAACTCTTCACCAATTTTGTTCTCGCTATTTTGAACATCTCTTTTCGAATTCAAACTTGTAGAAAATAACAATGCGTTTACCGCTGAATAAATTCACAAAAATATCGATTGCCATTTGATTTGTTAGACAATCTAATATCTATATTTGCGTGAATTTAAGGAGTTGGAAAATATGACCAATTATGTTGGCATCTTTTAACTTCGACTTTTTTTTGATCGGTACTATCATTAAAGTTTAACCAAAGAACCACAAAGTAACAGTATCTGCTTTAACAGTTCGAAGCTGAAGTTAAGTCACTGGTTCGCTATCTTGTGTTGGTTCAGCTGGGAGACAATGCACAAAGACGCTATAGACTCAATACGCATGCGCGAAAGTCATCCCTCGACCAACAATTCTATAATTTTTTTCTCCTCGAATTCCAAACAAACCATTATCGCCTTTTAATCAGTAAACATTATTTTAAACGCTTTTCTACCCTCTCTAAGCTCATCACCAAAGGACTATATAGATATAAAACTTCTTTCATTTTTATTCAGATTTTAATATAGTAAAGTTGTGTTCTATTTCTTATAAATATACACTAACAACGCTAAGCGCCAAATAATTTACATCCTACATTCTATTTTTACAAATCGGTTGTTGATTTTAAAGAAACAAATTACGCTTTTGGATCATTTTTTCTAAAAATATCAGATAAATTACAATCTGAGTGGAAGGTTGTTTCCTTTAACAAGTTGAGTGCTTTGCGTATCGACGCGGCCCACTAAGAGGGTTTAAGTGAATTGTAAAATGTATAAAACGAGCTGCCACGGAAACAAGCTCGAGAACTCAGAATTCACCAAACAAACACTAAATGATTTTCTACAACATTAATTATTCATGTCTTTTTAAATGCCTAGAATTTTAAATTGGTCTTCCAATCCATTATAATTGCTCAATATATACATTAGATACACTTATAACAAAAAGGAAGAAACGTCTTTTTTTCTTTCTCTCTCTCTTCCTTTTTCTCGTGTTAGCTTTTTTACCTCTATGCCTTTGCAGCTCTAGTTTTCTCCACAGTCTTTTCAAGTTTTGGATTTATTGCACGACGGAAAGTTGCCTTTCATCTTCTTTAGGACTCCCTTGCGTTGTTCAACGGCCTTCGACACTTTTCTCGACATTCAGCAAGCAATATTTTTCAACACCGCAGCGACGACATGATAGAACTTCTATAACGCAGAGTAGTATCTCCCGCTCATCGCTGTTTCTCCCCCAGGCTTTTCCTCTCCTCAACAGAGCTCGATTCGCCATTTTTATCCGCCTCTGACTCGAGTAAGCTCTCTAGATGCTTTATATATCTTATAGCCGCTCTTAGCGTCTCTACCTTGGACATTCTTTTGTCCGTTGGTTCCTCTGGTAAGTGTTCCCTTAGCCTTGCGTACCCTTCATTCACATGTCGAACACGAATTCTTTCCCTCTCGTTTCTTTTCCTAATAAAGGCAGGTTCCAGGTTGTAGTCGTATAACGGATGCGGGATAGGCATGGTAACTTGCGGAGGGTAATAAGCCGAATATTGAGGAATTGGAGCCGTCTCGCTGGGAATTCCCAACTGGTAGCAGGTAGGCATCGAAAAAGCTGCGTAATCTTGAAATTCCATAATCTTCAAGTGGACTTACGTAAGAGTTGTGCTTCAAGTATGAACAGAGAAGAGCTCTGTGAGGTTTCAGTGGAAGACTTTGAGGCTTCTTTCCTCAATATGTTTTTTCACGATGGAGATCTCCGTAGTTTGTACGTCCTCTTCGAATCGTGAACGCCACTGGTGAACTTCAAGGATCAGAAGAAATGAGTTTATGAACGCAATTTAATAAGCCTACACCTGCCCGACCAGCCAATCACAGCACAGCACTATTTTGACACCTAATTAATTGGATTATCACGAGTTTGATCTCGCAAAATAAAAGTTGAACTACCGCGTGTAGTTAATTCGGCGAATTAAATACTCTATTAAAGGCAGATAATAGAAGAACGGGGATCTACGGGCACTTAGTGATGAAGGACACACATACGCGAAAATGTGCATCATGCAGAACACGATGCCGGCGCCATAAGTGAACAATTGTTAACAGGGGAATTATAAATAATGAACTGAACATAGGAAGTAAGTTTTCTGGCAAATAATATAAAAGACCCACACAACCTAGTTCGCCTTGTCCGGCAATTATTTTTACATAAGGCGAGAAAAATTCAGGTAATTGGCCTTTTATTAGTTAAATGACGATTAGGGCAAGGGCGGTGTGGTGCTAATATGGTATATTGGACATTAACTGAAATAGGATCATGATTAGATGTGATTCGAGTAAACAATAAGGAATTCTTACGTTGTACAGCCTTTATTCTCCAGTACAAGGGCCTGCTATACATATTATACACCGTGTAAATTGACTATAAGGACATTTTATCGTTATTGGTACATATATCATATATTTATTTTCCTGTTGAAAGCAGAGAGCCAAGATATAAAGTATTTCAAATATTATATGCTTTGAGTGGGAATTCTTGGCAGTTATCAGGCAAATTCAATCTCCCTAATGTGTAACACAATACCCATCCCAAAGCTATTGTTTTTTTTTTCGCCCTATAAACGCCAACTTTGATTTCTTCGCGTATTAAAATTCTCTTTTCACAACAAAACTTGGTATCTAAGGGAGTGTTTCAGGACTCGCATAAACAACCTGCCTAATTTGAAAATCACAACAATTCAATTAAGATACTTTAACAAATAAATACTAAAAGCGAGAAAATACTATGACAAGAGAGTTTTTCCTACTTTTTATTCTTGACTTTTATATGGAAATAACTTTAAGGCGTGTATTACGGGGTGAAGTTCAGCTGAGAGCTGATTGCCCACTTTGGGGTTCGACAAACGTTTATTCAATATTCCCTGCAATTTATATATTAGCAACTATAATCTCACGAGCTAGGTGTAACTCTTCTAGTTTGTGGCTTGCATCGCCTTTATGCTTTCACAGGTGATTTGATTAACGGCGTTACTCCAGAAGTACTGTCCTATTCTGGACAAGTGTCAAACTAGTCAAACACTAGCCACAAAATCCAAGTTTCACACTCTCTTGGCGCTAAAGGGGGACTCTCCACAGAGAATACAAACACACCTTTAGAGAACAATGTCTTAAACAGGGCGATTCTAAGGGCGTGGGAACACAGCGAATAATACGACCCAGGCTGCGTCTGATGGGCTCTATACTTGGCACACAGTAGCACCCTTCAACACATGTAATACTGAGCTCCTAATTATTCACACTTCTTCTGCGAAGTTCTGTTGCCGAGGTGAGCACGATGTAGTTGGTTTATTGAACCCTATAAGGCTCAACCATTAACGTCTGCACACCTGGGCTTTGTCTTGGCACTTTTGTTCGTTGGCGAATTTTAGCATCTTATCGTTTGCCAAACAATGACTGTTATCTACGCACACCGCTCAGAAATCCTCCATGAACTCATAAGTATTTGTATTTATACTCCTTATGCCGTAAGATCTAATTGTGGTCTAGCTTTATGGCAACATCCTCACTGCTAAGCCTTCATAATTTCCTCCAAATCCCTTACACAACCCCCAGAAAACACACCCATACTTAATGCAAAGTCCTCCAAACTCTGTTCATTGACCAAGTGCACTCTCTTTGAGCACAAACGGTTTGTCCCAAATTGGTGCTAGACAATGAAACGCATAAAGAAATTTATCTTTAATATTCTAAGACACCAAACATTCAATAGTATTGTATATTAACACACCTACGTGGCTCAATCTACGTGTGATAAGGACAATAAGGATTAAAGTCTAATGTGGGCCAGCCTTACAAGTCCCTGCACATCAGGAGGAACCGATAAACGTGCTTGGGTGGAACTGATGACAGTAATTGCATATAATTTATTTACTAAAGGAAAACGTGTCGATAGGAACCTCATGTACGAAGGAAAAAACTGTCACGAGATACAATCGTCTCAAGCACTATCATATCCAAATGTAGTTTTTCTGGGCGCGGCCGGGGACCGATTAGTTAGCCTTTGTGGCGTTTTATTAGCGCTTTCCGCGATAAATGATCGAAATGCTACTATGTGATCTCAAACACATATATAATACCGCCCCTTAGATTTTAAAAACAATCTACCAACAGATGATCAGATTAAGAAGGCGATAAAGAAAGTACTGAACGCCTATGCTTGTTCTTTTCTTTTGTTTCTTTAAAAAATCCAGCCTTTTCTTCGCATTTGAAAACTACAAGCTACAATACACCGGCGTAGCAGCAGAATAAGAGTAACTTTTAACCTTTTGATGCACCGTAAAGAAATAAATGCATTTCACACGATTTAAATGGCCTAGACGAAAAAAACACGCAGTAAAGAGACAAATTCCAGACTATTGTTGTCCTTTGCATATTAATGAACCTAGGAAAATGAAGAAATTTGGCGAAATGTAACGGGCGAATTCGGCGTCGCGCTGTTGAGCTTTGTGAAATTAACCGTGATATAATAGTATTCAACAACCCCTCGCTCAAAACCTTTTAAAAAATCCACGTGTTAAAGAATTAAAAGCCCTGAAAACTCCTCTTCAATAACGCAGAGTTTTGCTTAAAAAGTCGGAATATTAATGAGAAGGTTGTTTGTAGGGTAAAAGTAAAAGTTTGAATCGCGAATTTTAGTAGTAAAGCAGAATTCTAGAACGTATGGTTTGTGAATTATGTAAATAGGTATATGATCTTCTAATTAAAGGCGATGTAAAGTTTATGAATCGCAAATTTAAAGACTTTAGGTATATTTAGTTTTAGTGCTATCCATACCGTCAAATTAGCTCAGAAAGGTTTAAAAGTTCACTTTAGAAAGACTCCACACGCCAAATGTTCATCTTGAGTAAACTAGTTATAACCAACTTTATCAGCTATTTGTGCAGTTTATTTTAACCTTTCTGTTAGGCATTTTGTTTCGGACTTTCTTCATTTCGTAATTAAATTATTTAAGAGTTAGTGTTTGGAGTTTACTTGAAACATAATAATGGTAAACTTACTGAATTTTCGGTCGCTTCAGTGGGCTTAAGAGTAACAGCAGAGTGATATTTTTTCATCAGATGTTTGCGGTGTATAATAGTGGCACTACTACAGTTTAATTATAACTTAATTAACGTATTTCGGGTAATAGACCAATCCTTAGTTTGTACAGAAACTCCAAACACAAGGAGAGAATGTGTTTATCACGCAGTAAAAATATCATATCAACTTCAAAACTAGCTCGTTTTCATAAGTGTTAGGATCCAGGCACATGAGGTTTTAAGGATGCAGTTATTAATCAAACTCACTACTTTTTTTGTTAAATCGCTACTCCATTTGACAATGCACATAAAGGCTTGTTTAGAAATGATATTTGAATTCATTGTGCCGTATTCTGAGTTAAATGTTTCTTTTTCAAACTTCTTGAACTAAATCAAATTGGAAATCACTGTCTGTTATTTTTTTTTAAGAAAACTTGTTTTCTGTTTAGTCACCTCTGCTAGTACAACTTTCATCTTCTCATAGTTGATCAGTTGTCTTTTATTTTAATGCAAGTTGTCATAACCCTGTTCTTGGAATTATTTACGTTTCTGTTCTAACAAAATTGTCAAAAGAAACATGTACATTGAAATTAAAATAGCGGTCAAATGCACTTTGCCCATAACGCGGTCGAACTAACGTTTATGGATTTCTGACATTAGTCGATTCACTTTAATGTTCATATAAATTGCGAACTTAGAAACTGTCAAAAAGCGATAGGGAATGTTTAAGTTCCAAATTGTTGCTTTAGGATTGGTAAACTCATATGTCCTCTCGTGTCGATATGTACAAAAGTTCGCCCTGTCTTTATCAAATGTCGATTTAAATACTTGATTGATTGCTGAACAAATTATTGTGGGCAGTGGTCACTCAAATGTTGTATATAGTACTTTGCAAAACTCTTTAACTATCAAATTGAGCACAATAACGCCACATGCGCTTCACTGTCGATAGTAATGTTCGGCTGTTCAGAAATAACAGTTTGTTCGTCTTCCACAGTCAAAATGATTTGTCAATACACTCGAGGACTCAATAGCAATAGACCAACACAGAACATCCTTTTTCTTCTTAGAAAGGACAGAAACAGGTAACCACTACCCACCCTCTATTCCAAAAACAACATTTGTCAAGAGTTGAATTGATACAAAAATTATTACACAAACTTTCTCTAGGCTGAATGTTACTTCTCGCTTTGAACCTTTCTTGTTTTGCAGTAAAATTATAAACAACAAATTTAATTTGTCGAGAACAATGCGAATGTTGGTAAGATATGAGGCTTGTGTTATAAACTAAACAAGGCTGGCTTTCGTGACAAAACATAATTGACTTTTAGAATCTGACTTTGGCGGAACCCTTTCAACTCCATTTTGTTTGTGATGTATTAAGCAAAACCATACTTGAAACTCACGTAATTCTTGAAAAAGAAAAAACATAAATAAAGGCTCAAAACTTCCTATCTTAATTGCCGAAATTTCTGGAAAACTCTTGTATTGTTCGTTTTTAATTCTTGCACCTCATTAGCTTATGAATCAAGCAGACGTAACCCTAGTTTATGTTCACTTGTAAATTGTAGAATATAATACAAAAAACCCAAGGACGAAGTTAAAGTTCGCTTCGCTGTGGGTGTCATGCAATTAATTACAGTGTTATTGACTGAACTCAGTAGGTTTTCAGAAAAGTGATACTTTCTTTTACATTAGAGATAAAAAGAATTGCTTGGGGCAACAGTCTTTTCGCGTATTGGACTTTTATACATGATTGCTCAGTGCAATAAAGATCTTATCGTGTTGTTTGAGAAGTTGTATTTACCTTTTTTCGCATAAAAAGCAATAAACTTGCAATAAAAGATTAAATTAGCGCTCAATCTGAACAACGAAGCTCATGTTCTCAATTTTGGAAAGTTTGAAAATTGTTTTTCATTCATGACAACTCTAAAACCTCGCAAACGTTTAAAAGTTTCAATTATATTGACCACGAAGAATATGGAAATGCATCGCTTCCCGGGCCTTCATAACGGAATTATTAGTCATTCAAACCTTTCAATTTCACTGAGACAAATTTTGTTTAAATAATCAAACCTATGAAGTTCAATATACTGACTACGGAAAATATTGAAAATGCATGACTTGATACCGCGCGCTTCAACAATCCAAGATGACGCCCGACCAGCGAACGGACCGGGTTTTCCGCGATATCCGCGTTTTCCGCGATACCACCGCCTGCAAGCAGGCTGAAGCTGTTTGGAACCTTAGGCACCGGAATCAATAATTTTCAAACCTTGCAATTTCATTGAGACGAGTTTTGATAAACTAATAAACGAAAAAAAAACTTTCCGTAAAAGGAAAAAAATCGCCCCTGAAGTAGGGTGCTGAATTTCAGTGAAAGTTAACTAAAATAAGTCCAACTATGGTGATATCTACATAAAATGACTAAACCTAATAGCCTGATTGGTTCAAAATAATTTTTAAATCTTATATTCTCTATTTGATGAAAATCATGAAAAGGCCAAAAACACCTCAAAATTACCTCAAAATTACGTTTACAACGATACTTCGATTTTACGATATATTTTCGCGGCCCCCGTGGCATCTCGTAAAACCGGGGTTCCAGTGTATTTAATATGGATTCCTTTGTTTCAAGGAAATTGGGGGTCCGAGGGGGTAGGAGCCTCTATGGGGACCCGTGTGGTATTGCTGTGATAAAAACTCTTATAATTTTTGGTAACACCGCAATATTGACACACCGTTTTATTCAATAAACCTTATTTCATGTCAGTTTGTAGTGTTCCTAATCATAAGAAACATTTGTATACTGCAAGTTGTGTGGTAATGCAGTATATTTTTAGAAAAGAGAAGGGGTTGGACATTAGCTCTTTCCTGGCGAGGCTGGGGGTTTTGTGCAGTATATTTATTTTTCTAGCTCAGGACGTTATTTTAGGGGATTTTTGCAAACCCCCTCGGAACTGGCCGATCCCCGCATTTTAGTAGTTGGACAAAGCAGTTGGACAATGCCTCTGTTTTCGTTTCAAATCTCTTGCTATGTTAGAATAGCTCAAAACTCAGATATTCTAAAAGTTTGCGAAATAGGAAGAAGATTTGATGTGCAGCTGATTCTTTGAGGGAAAGTTTAAACTGTGGTATATACCGGTAGTGGAAACCCGAATCTACGATCCTCGATTTAACGATTTCCCCGATTTTACGATAACGTTTCTTGTTCCCGGCGAACAATTACAGTAAAATGAATGATGCAGAACCCCGATCTAACGATATTCGGTCCAACGATTTTACTATTAATCTAAGGACCCAAGCGAAACTTTGTTTCCGCTAACGATAAAATCGACATGACTGTATGGTCGAGGAATAACAAAACTTAACAATCATACAAAGCTTTATTTTCCTGTTATCCTACAGCGTTTCCTGTCAGCTGAACATTACTGGTGCACACTGTACCAGTAATGCCACAGCATTGCAATAAAACCAGTCCTTGGAAAAGCTTATATAACAGGCACAGATACAAGGATATTTTCAAGTGCCTCACCTTTTGTATCGTTAAATCGGGAGTACGTTTACAACGATACTTCGATTTTACGATATATTTTCGCGGCCCCCGTGGCATCTCGTAAAACCGGGGTTCCAGTGTATTTAATATGGATTCCTTTGTTTCAAGGAAATTGGGGGTCCGAGGGGGTAGGAGCCTCTATTGGGACCCGTGTGGTATTGCTGTGATAAAAACTCTTATAATTTTTGGTAACACCGCAATATTGACACACCGTTTTATTCAATAAACCTTATTTCATGTCAGTTTGTAGTGTTCCTAATCATAAGAAACATTTGTATACTGCAAGTTGTGTGGTAATGCAGTATATTTTGAAGTCGTTTCCCATAATAACAGCTTACATTAGAAAGTGCATAGCTGTCAACTCACTGGCATTAGGCGGGTGTCACTAGACTTTGAAGCCTGTCACCCGCATAATGATTGTGAAACATTAATACATTTATTTTATTTCATCCGCATTGTCACTCTCTGGAATTTTTCATACATTTTCTGTATTTACATGTCATTTTTGAGGAAGTTGGGTTGACAGGTATGAAAGTGTGATTCCAGATACCACACCTATGGAAGGAATTTGGATATTGCAAAGGAGTAAGGGGGTGGAGGGTGGGGATTCTGGAACACAAACATTTGCAATTCTTTAAATTCCATTTGGTGGCATTTAAATGCATATCACCTCTAGTTTAACCAAATTAAAAATGATGTAAATTGGATAAAACCAGCAATCAGGATGCACAGCCAAAAATTATATAAGCATCACTTCTGCTTGCCATATTGATATCACATGGAGTCTTATCAAAGCCAGTATCATGGCCAGAGGTATTGATTTAAGCTGTCACTTATAAGAGATGGATTGTTTTAAAATAATTATATTTGAGTTATATTTCAAGTTTAGTAGCAGTTTTTGAAAAAAGTAAATCTTAAGTTTGCATAGTGATGGCATTTGCACACCGGTCAATGACAAAAATAGAACAATACCACACTTCATTTGTCCAAGGCCTCTGAGCTCACCCTATGTCATTTATCATTTTGAAGCTTAACGCATATGGATTGTTAAGTTAGGTGTGAAATGCAATTCTTTTAATCCCCAATGCAACCAGAATTTCAAAAAACGCTTTCTCCATGCATGTGCAATTCCCTCAATAAATTTTAAGAAATACCAACATCTTCCTTGGACAGAAAGGACAGACACAACTGAAAGTAGGATGCTCAAGGAATTTGGTGACTGGCATTTGATGGTTATTAGCTCATTTTTGCTCATTTCTTTTAAAAAGTTCTCATTGTAGAGAAATATTACCAATACATAAAAGTACAATACAAAATAACAGTACAATAACAAATACAATTAAATCATTTTATAATTACCATTATACTTTATTTTAATCTAGCATTATCCTTAATTTAGCATTTAGTTATAATAATTATTATACTTTTTATTACCTCTTTTGGTCTGTTTAATTTGATTGACAATGAAAAAAAAGTAAGCAGACCAGTAAGCAGAATTAAAAGCTCTAGAACCACTACAGGAATTACATAAAATGCATTGCTAGGGATATTTCCTTGATTTGCCTATTCTTCTGTCATGGTAATATTCAACTTTACAGATGAATTTGTTGCTGGTAGAATTCACTGTTCTTTTCTCTCATGATCTTTCCTCTCATGTATGCATATTTGTAAGGTGCTAATAAATGAAATGTGAATCAGAATCTAAATTCATGGACAGTGGCTTACCAGATTTTCGCTTTGATCACATAAAACCTCCTTGCTTTGATTCAGGCTTCAATTTTCAAATATCTTTCCTAACCTCAGCCACCTTCCCCTCCCCTCTTTGCAGCTTGCTACACAAAGTCCCTAATGTCATCCAGTATCAAAATCCGTTCCACCATCCATGGCATTCCCTGTCAAAAGCTCATGATGTAAAAGCGTGAAATGAGCATAGTACTCGACCCACCCCATTTTCCCAAGTGTAGTTATTTTTAGATTTGGCTAATTTACATATTCCGAAATCCGGCTGTAATTGCCCAAAAATCCCCAAACCTCTATCTAAACACCGTTCTTGTGAGGTTTATCTGCTTCCATTCCATTTGAAACCCATTCCTTATTTTTTCCAATTAAAAGGAACCAATAATAAGTGTCGAGTAAATTTTAAAAGCAATGTGTTGAAGGCTTCCCTGATCGAACCAAACTTAGTATTTGAATCCTCTACATTAATGGCTGTCTGCCGGTGTCAAAAAAGCTCCCAGTGGTGGAGAGATATAATCTTCATGGAATAGTGTTGGGGGATCTGTGTTGTGAGGTTTTCATTATGAAACAGACAATTTATTAATGATTCTGACAACAGTGAATATCGGTGCGAGTGAACTTCTACTAAATCCGTAAAAACCTCTTCTTCTGATTCTGAGCTCTCTTCTTTTGACTCTGAGCTCTTTTCTCCTGATTCTAAACTCCTTTCCTTTGAACTGATATGTCTTCTAGATCGCTGCTTTTGACATAATAGCTGCTAGTAGTACTCCCACTTCCCTCTGCCATCTCGTCTGCCATTTTTAATTTAATTTGAAATGTACGAGTTGTTACGGGGCCAACGCTGTGATTGGTCAGTTTTTGGCGGGAAGGGTTTCTAAAAATAACATCACTTGTGAAAATGGAGTGGATATACCCCAATGACAGCGTTTCATGCTGTTACATCATGAGCTTTTGTCCCTGTGTATTGGAATTTCCAATGGAAGCACGCTGGATTGGACTAATGGTTTCTAGCTGAAAGTTTAGGAGTCGTTCGTAAAAAGTGTACTAATTATTGCAATATAGTTTAGAGCGGAAACAAACCCTACATCGTTCATCATTGTGGTATTACCTACCGCACTGAGCTGCTTAAATGGCGTTATTTGCATTTGAGTGATTGAAAATTCCACACAACATCGACCTGGAAAAAACGTCCGACTCGTCCGCCCTCGTCCGCCATCTTTGTTATGCTCGGTAAAGGCCTGGGATCCATAGTGCACAGGCAACCCAGAACAAAGCCGCTACACGGTAGATTAGAGTTCGTTGACACTGTACTTCGGTATCTGGCATAACACGTAAGGTACGGACTACTACCTTTGTGATGTTAAAATTCCATAATTTCGCGAAAAAAAAATCGCATTTTGCGAATACGCGCGGGCTACCTGTGGTTTGTCCCAGGCCCTTTGGAGGAGACAAAAACAACATGGCGACCATGGAGTGGCCGCAAGTTTTGGTGGATTTTTCTGCTTTTTCGCAAAAATATATATGAGGAAAAATACTTACAGACCTTCCAAATAAGGTAAGGGGGAATTACTAATAAGGAAAGCGGCAAGTCGACAACGTTAGGCTACAAACGTCTTGATATGCATCATCTTCACAAGTGATACCTCATTGAAGCTTATTTCTTCTCGACTATGAAAACTACTACTATAAAAAGTACCCCGTAGGTATCCGTAACCTTACCACTGTGTATGCATTGCTACGCGACCTCAAAAATTATTCAATGTTGATGGGCAATTTTTAGCCGTAAAAGCTATCCTTTGGCTTCCTTGTCTCGAATGTTTAACTTTCTGGTTCAAGGAAATTAACATTACAGTTTCATGCATAAAATCGCCAATCAGCAACAGTGAATTTTGAGGTCGCGTAGCAATGCATGGTGGTAACCATTTGATGTGGGTCATTGGAGCTTTTCCCATGGATGGATTTCTGCAGAAATTCCCTGTGTAACTAAACTCCTCGCGCATATGAATTCCAATAGCTAAAATTATCATAAATATTTGCATACCATATTTGGAATACAAGCAAGTTTTCCACTATTTCATTGACCTAGAAAGCTTAAAACTCGACCAAAACTCAAATTCACTCGAAAAAAGATGCTATGTGCATATTAAAGACACTATGTGTTACACGGTCAAGAAGCTAGAAACAAGGTGGACAAGACACCACAGGAAGCCCGCTCGATCTCTAGAAAGACAACAATGTTATAAAGAAAGATAAACGTCACGTCAGGTAGACCGTTTCATGTAATGAATGAATTTTATTCCGATTTATACACTTTATTACATTTGCCATATTGTGTTATAAATAGAGGATCGTATATAATAATTGCATTCTCCTGAATGAACGTGCTTAATTTTCCAATGGTTTTATATGGTTTTATCTCATCCTTTAAGCCTGGTGCACACTAGCGACATAACGACATAAGGACGTTATGTTGCAACGAAAAAAAGTACGGGAAAATCATTGAAACAATCAATATTTTCCATGGATCTTCATTAGATTACTTCACCAAAGCAATCTTATGTTATTTTTTGACGACTTCAACTTCTTGAAACCAGTAAATTTTTTCTTATGTCGTTATGTCGCTAGTGTGCACCAGGCCTTAGCGGAATCTGCTCAGTGCAAAATAGAATTCTGAGTACATTGCGAAGAAAACAAGACAAAAGTGTTTTCGATTAATACTGCAATTTTAATCATTCCGCCAACTCTCCGTCAGCTAACAAAACGCAATATTTTGGCGACGTCAATCAAAACGAGTGAAAAAACTCTGGGTGAGTCACGCACAGACCCGTTTTAGAGGTTATTCAGCCAATAAGGATTAGCTAGGTTTAAAAAAACAAAGTGTTCTATATTAAAATGCAAACGAATCTTACAAAATCCATGCGCATGATTAAGGTTTGATTGACGGAAGCCAAAGCGCAGTTTGGCACTCGGAAATGTAAAGTGAGAGTTCGTAGAACTATGAAATCGCAGTAATAAAGAATTGCACATTACATCTTATTTTATTTCTATTTCTTTAAGAACACAATGATCGACCTCTATCTGGAATTCGAATTAACAGAAGCGGCATTTGCCATTTATTGTGGTAACATTACCTGATAGATTAGAATTGCAAGGCCGTTGCGATTGAAGAAGTCAAATTGTCAAGTCCTCTTGGAAACTTTTGTGGACGAAAATCGGAACATTGAATCAGCTGCAAAATTGATTTCACGGCACTGTCAAATTGTGAATTGAAATGTTACACTCATGACAAAACGCATGGAACAGTTTTTGTTACGACGAGTTCTCTGCGCTATTCAGACAACAAAGACTGCTGTTTAAACAAGCTTCAGCGAACTTCTCTGAAATCAGAAGTGATTTTTCCATAAATAGCACACTTTGTTTTCCAATTTCAATCTTGCGTCAACTGTTCCAAAGATGTAATTTCTCGTGGCCACGTCTGCAGATGACGTGGTTTCAGTGTGAAAGGATTGACCAGAATTAGTTTGTTGTTAAATACTCAGGAATAGTTTGAAATCGAGGAGCACAAAAGGTAATATAAGGAAGATTTTGAAGTCAATGTTTCAAATTTGTTGTTTTCTGGGAAGAAACTTAAGTCTTTGAGGAAGGCTCTTTTTCTTTCTTTCTTTCTTTATTCGCATTCAGAGATTAAAAGGAACAAGCAATGTGATCGAAACATTCTTTTTTTTTTTGGTGCGTGAAGTTGATTTTTTGTTATCTGGCTGGTTTTGCTTGGATTAATACAGTTTAAAAACTATACTTATATCGCTAATTTCAACAAATTAGGAACAGGTCGTCATTGTCGCCGGGGGGTAAGCGAAAGCCCGGAGATCTCGAAACCTGAAGCCCTGGACGAGGGCCGGACCACAAGACGTTTTTAGGGGTCATTCCAGCAACTTCTATATCATTTGCATTTTCTAGCCCACTTCACTTAATACGTTAAAAAATTCGGCGCACGATCAACAATGTTCACTGTGTCGTCGTTTAGGTCGCGCGTCACGCAAAAAATAACAGTTTCTTCATTTGCGGCGCGTAAAGAATACTAGTAAAACCTACAAGTCTTGTTTTACTTTACACAGAAAAATGGAATGTTCATCTACCTGGCTCTGAGGCTTGATGAAATGCGTTTAATAAAATCCTAATAAAATATAAGTAGGCTTTGAATTCGAGAAATTTTTTTTTGAGATATCTTATTCTTGAGAAGTTATGGGATGGCAATGTTTCGATTCCGCAAATTTGTTCTATTTTTAGTAACAAAATGGCGGAAACCCCAAACTTTAAATAACTCCAGAAGAGCAGAAAAGGGAGGGGTATTAACGGTGCGCTGGGTAGAGTAGCCTACATTTTCTGTCTATCTTCTTTCTCGCATCATGTCGATACGCCACGTAATCCTCATAAATTGTGCCAAGTCTCTCACACGGAACAAATGTCTTTTGACAGACGACACTAGCCCCACCACCTCGGGCATTCCATACACGCGCCTCCCATGGCAATGACGTATAGTTGGATTCCCATGGCTTTGAGTTGGAACCCACGGTAAAGGGTCATCTCTTGATCAACGTTCGATAAACCATCGGTGATCAGCATAACCTTGGGGACAGCAAAGTGGACCGGTCATATTAACAGTCAACTACACAAAGACAAATATTTTTCAGGGCCCCCCTTGCAATTTAGGGGAAAAAATCAAGACCGGGAAGAACAAAGAACAGATTAGGTAATCACAATTGTGAAACTTTAGGAATATTTATCCTTCTGAGTGCTGAAAACTGGATCACTGTCATGAAAAATGACAGAAAATGCTAGCAATTCTTTTTCAAGAAAAAACGAAAAAAAAAATGATCGCCTTTCCCAAAAAATGCCTAAAAAATGCTATCATAATCGAGAAAGGCCTATACAAAGGCCATCGCAGAGGAATAACTTTCTGTGCATGCCTCACCGTTCTAAATCGACGGAGGCCCTCGGGCGACAAGCCGAGGAGCTCTGGGTACGAGACTGGGTTAATAATACAGTTTCTACTGTTGAATAGGCACCAGCGGCGCATAAATACAGTGGAAGTCTCGAGTTTGAAGTTGAGATAGCTGCGAATAGAGTCCTAAAGTGTGACGTCACAAATTTGAAAAATTTCGAATTTCAGATTTAAGTCCACGGATAATGAAAGACCAACTTCGAAGAACGTTGCATGCAAAACATAAGGTGAATCGGTTGAAACGCGACCGAGCTATGGCCCAATGAATACATAATTTTCTTTAACAAATCACTGTATTTTGGTCTCAGTTCATAACTTTATGTTCATAACTGAACCAAAAAAAAGTGATTTGTTAAAGAACATTATGTATTCAGCGGGCCATATCTTGGTCGCGTTTCAACCGATTCACCTCATTTTTGGTGTGTAGCTTTCAATCGATATGCCCCTTTCGGAATCAAGGAACAAATATTGCTAAATCGAAAATTTTGTTTTTGTGACGTCATCACTTTAGGACTCTATACCAACGTCTCAATTCAAGCTTATCAGTTTCTCGGGGTGTGGATGGGGTTAACTGACTTACGATAAATGCACATAAAAGTTACCGACAAAATTAACGACAAAAAAATGTTTACCGGCTAACGACATTTTTACAAAATATTCCAGCAGACAAGAGTGGATTACCAAGAGTTTCCATATTTACTATGTACGCCCGAATCACAGTCAGAAAAGTGTCTAATTTTAGAAATAGGTTTCCCGCTAAAGTTCGTCATCCACAGGGTTCCCACTTTCTCGCCACGCGAAGAGTTGTGAGATCCAGCCTAAAATTAAATCACAGATCATTCGAAAAACCTCGCAAAGATAAGGTAGGATATTCTCTATTTTTTTTTATACGATGAATTCAGGGGAATCAAGAGGGGATTCGAATAATTTCGCGCGCGAAATTCAAATCTAAAAATAGACACTTTGCTGACTGTGATGTGGACAAATACAGTACGAAAGATTCTAACTCTTGTTAATCCACTCTTGAGCAGGTTATTAAATTAAAAGTTTATTCTGAGAAATAGCGAGTGCTTTGGAATTTTCTACCAAGTGTGTTTCGTTCGATTGTGACACTTCCTGGGCTTCAAATTACCAGCTTTCAGGGGACCAATTGTCTCTGTTCACGAAAATAAAATGAGACGAGATGACGTGTGCGCGCATGCGCAAACGGACAACTTAAAAAGAAACTCATTCCCGTGTCATTTTTATTCCTACTATTTGATTATGAGTAAAAACATGCTAAACGGCAACTGTGAGAAACATTTCTACATTATTGTCGTGATAAGCTACTATTATTTTAAAAGGATCGAAACCCAACAACGTGTCCCACATGGATCTCTAACATACTCTTCTGGCCTATAAATACGTTCGCGATGCATAATTAGTTAGTTGATTGTTCACTAACGGTACAAGGGCGTCCTTATATGGTCTGGTGGCCGGGCGTACTCTCACCCATAGGTATCTAGCTACTGAGCAATTCAACACAAGGATAGCGACTGTCAGGGCCGAAATCTCTGGCGTGGGCGTAAGAACCGTACGGTCGCCATACGACGCTTCAGCTCTTTGTCTGGAAGTATGGTCCTATTTTTGTTTTTTCCTCAAGTCAAGTCAATGCTGAATTTGCATTGGTGTGGACAGGCAAATGACTTATATTACTTACACGGCTCACAAAAGCAGCTCAAAATTATTTCCATCATTTATCACAACATAACAACTTACCACCGAGTTGACCTGTGAAAAGATATTTATAGTCACTCCGCTCCAAAATCCCTTACTGACCATATGTGGGCTAATGTGTTAAAATTTTCAGCTAAAAATTCATTTCACAAGAAACAAAAACACAAACAAACAAGATGATGATGATTTCAAATCTCTAGCCAATCAGAAGTGGACGCCATTCAGTAAACAAACCAAAAGAAGCAAGAAGAAAGGCAGACTTGCGTTTAGTCATGCGTGTGGCCTGGGCGGCACTCCAGTGATAATAAATACACACTTTTACAGTTCTAGACAAGATTTTTATACTTTAAATTTACGAGGTTTTAACCTAAAACTAACTTAATAATAAATACTAACTTAATGATTAAAATTATTAAGTTAGTTTTATTGATTACCTACAAAGACCGCAAATTTTAACCGACTACCGAAGATTTTCAAGAATTTTAACCGACATCCAGACCCTGTGGTTTCTCGTTTTCGCAACTTCAAACCGAGGCTGCCACCGTATTCATGATGCAATTTTCAGCGGTGTGCAGAGGATTCGTAGTTTGATCCATATCACCCTTACCTTATTAATATCATTTGGCCTAATGCTACGTGCTTTAAGGAACAACTCTCTCGCAAGTTGCAATGCCTCTTGGGTGTTAGTTTTCTTGTTGCCCTTGAATTCCATGCGCCTAAGTTTCTCGTCCGCCTTCGCCACGCTAGTTGTGAAATCAAATCCCAAGTAGGCGTGTGACGAAAAAGATATCGCAGCGACTCGAGAGTTTATGGGACAGTTCCGAACGATCTGCCTCACGGCGTAGACTTGACGTTGAAATCCTCCCTTTCCCATGGAATTTGACGAGTCGAGAAGAAATACCAAGTTTTGTCGCGCCTTTGGGGCAGCCCTTGTGTTGTGTTGATAGCCGTGTCGGTAGCCAATGAAAAAACGCAACAGTCTTCTTGCGGTGATAGACTGGCGAGGAACACGCTGCAGGCCTGGGATTGAATTTTAAAGAGCCTCAATGAGCCGCCATTTTGTCGGCCTAGCAAGATACCGAGCCAGAGAAGCATCATTATTCTACCATTATCTATTATTATATCTACCAGCTTTTTCGATCGAAAGTCGAACCAAAGTCACTTAGAATGCTAGGCCAAGGGAAGAACTCTTATAAAGATTCAGTTGCAAAATCTTTGCAGAGTCAAATTGTGTGACTCAGGCCCTAAATAAGCGTTGGACTAATGATAGAATGATAAAAAATTGTCACAAAATATCGTCAGATTTATTTGTATCATGCTTAAAACGCCTCATTAAAGACCGACATTTGTTCTGGGCCTTCGTTATCCCAGGGAATGGATGGTTAACCATGGTATCGTCCCGCAATCTGCGTACGAAAAATCACCGTGGAATGCTAAATCAATGATGATATGTTTGCTGGCTTACTTGCATATGGTCCAATGTTGTCTGTCTCGCGATAGTTCTCCCAGATGTATCCATAGTTCCTCTCAATAGCGCACAATGCGCAGAGGATCAATCCTGCCACATGGAACGGCTTCATGATCATCCTTAAATGCCGTCAATTCTATCACGCGATCACTTTAAATAGGGTTAAGTTTAATTTTCTGGAATTTTCCCATGAGCAACATGCTGGAAAAACAAAAGGCTCCCGAGAAAAGATGCTTCGTAATGTTGAAATTTGTAAAACACTTTGTTGAAAGCAATGTTGGCTGAGATTTCAGCGCATCGAGGATGCAATATTTAAAGGTCATGTTTAATTTAATTTTAATATGCACGTCTTTTAGCTTTTGTTTTTGTGTAATTTACTTTGTGCTTCGGACGCCAACATGTGAGGAGGCTCCTGTTGATGGACACCCGGCGGGAATATAATAAATCGAAATAGGAACTAGTGTCGTAAATGTTGTCAACGGGAAGGAGTCTGTCTAATGATCGCGGGTCGCGGTCGTGAGAAAAGGGTGCGGGTGCGGGTGCGGGTGCGGGTAAAAGGTGCAGGTGCGGGTAAAGTGGTGCGGTAACATTGTGCGGGTCTTGAAAATAGTCTATAAATTACAAAACAGCTGGTTACTTCGGGCACTTGTATTTAGACGTTGTATTATTTGTACCAGGAGCCTTTCCCTGTTAGCTGAACCTAGTCTCTTGGTGCCGAAGAAAACAACAAAAGTTGACGTTTAAGCCAGTTGAATTTACAATTATTTGGAGCTCCATTACATGACAACCTACTCAACGTTCGTTTATCAAGAACCAGCGGAGCAAGAAACTGGATACCTTAACGTCTTCATTTTTTCACTTGTTGAGAATGCCAACTACGTAACAACGTAATGAATTAGCAAGGAAGTACTTTATCATATCCGATATGATAAACAAAGGCGTTGGGTGTTTGAGCAGAAGGCCGTATCATTCACCTTTCTGACAATGCCAAGCTGAAAAGCCGCTGCGGCGTCAGTCGCCGCTTCCAGGAGAATTATGATAAATCAGAGGCATCAGCCATTGCTGTTACAAAAAGTACACAGATTCTGTCGTGTTGACTTTAGAATGGGAGAGTTCTGTTCTTTAGGAAAATCAGTTTAAAATGAAATTGCTGCAACTTTCTTAGCACATATCATTATTTATAAAATAGCTAAGATAGTAGCGCGCGCTCTGATTGGTTGAGAGCTGTGCATTCTCACATTATAAACGCACGGCAGATGCAACCACGGGCAACCACGGGCTATAGGATAGTTCACATCAGTATTAGCTCTGATTGGTTGAGAGCTGTGCATTCTCACATTATAAACGCCCGGCAGATGCAAAGCTAGTGTCAAAACTATAAAAGCAATAAAAAGCGGATTCTGGTGATTTATAATGTGATAAACGCACTTGGAATGCTGGAAGAACACTTGAAAAGTTTGAAACTCTCTCGCCTACGACTCGTGAGTTTCAAACTTTTAAAGATATCTTACATTTTGCCGTCTTCTAAGCAAATAGGGCGATTTATTTTTACGTAGCGTTTTCTTGTGAATTAGCCATGGCAACTTCGTTCCCAGTGCCTTTCCTTTTGCCTGTTTTATGTGTTTTGGCCATAAAACCACCATTTTCTTTTGAGCATGCGTCAGATGCAGAGCATGCGTCACCAGAGAGCCTCCCCCGAGGTGACGAACTGGGGAGCTCTGGGTATGAGAATTGTAGATCCCCTATGCTATTTGTGGGTGAGTTACATGTAAAAATATTTCTAAAAGTAAATAAAATTGAACTGAATTGAATTGATAAGAATTTTGGCGGCATTTGCCAAAAAACACTCAACTTTGAGGGAGAACTGAACTTTGAGAGATGCATCCTCAAATTGCATCTAGATCCAGATCTATTTGAACATCCACAGGGAACCCGCGCGGCTCGTCCCAGTCCCCTTCTGGCATTTGGCAAAAACTACAGCTTATTTCTGATACGAGTAAAAAGCGCTTTATGAAAAATGGCCTCTGAGAAGCTCCTTAGTATAACGAATTCCTGATCAGTTAAAAATAACATTGGAATAATTAGAGAAAATATTTAATATTATATTCATTTCTACTAGAAACATTTATATTCAGCAACTTCCGAGAGGGAACAAGTCTCATAGCAACACTCTTCTACTGCTTGGTAGACTCCTCGTTTAGTCATCAGGCCTCGGCGGTGCCGTGCATGCGCTAACGTGTACTGTAGAAACCGTTTTGCATCTAATGGCGGGCTCAGCAGATCTTGGACTGAATCTGCAAAAGTATAATAATTGATCTCAGTTAAACTCTTCCGTGATTCAATACGTGTTACCGTCATGCACGTTTTCTAGCGCGTTGTGATGTTGTGACTTTGGCACAAAAGTCGTGTTATTTTGATACAGCAACGCTAGAAAAACGCGCGCTTTGTCATTTGGTCGGCAAGGCTGTGTGTGATCACGGCATAGCGGGTGCATACAAACACAAGAGTACATAAATAAGAGTGAACACCTCCGATATGGTGTTCGTGAGAGATCCTTTGCACAGACCTATAAGTTATTTTTAGAACTGTTTTTCTCGCTAAATTACAAAGCTATTGTTTTTGTAGCCAATCAAAATCATTTTATCAGTAGCTCATTAAAACTTACGATAAGCACGCTCTTGCAAAACTGTATTCTTTAATTAGGCCTATTGTTTTCTGCCCTTTTTGTTCTCTGTGCGTGACCTTAAGGGATGTATAAAGAAGACTAAGTACCATTCTAAAAATAACTCTTGACAAAAACAATTTTGAAATTTCTCTCATTGCGGGTCTGGACACTAAAGCTACGTATGTACGGCCATGCGTTTCATGAGGGATCGCTTCCCTTGAGTCTCGCAGGCGCCAAGGGAACGAGAAGAAGCGCCAAACCCGCAAGGATCGTGAAGGGGCCCCTCCTCTGGCGACCTCATCATGTGTCTGCCTGTCCTGCCAGAGACTCAGTGCCTCCCGCAGAGGCCTCAGTAGCCACCAGAGGGTGCACAAATAAACTCTGCGGATAATCCTCTTTTTTGAGGGATTCCTGATGATGTAAAAAAGTTTCCATTTCGGTCTTACCTGCCAAATCTCTTTTTGAACTGCCTCGGCAGCGCTTTGGTTTTTCGCAGCATTGAAAATATACATTCACAAAGTCATCACCACACAGTTTGAATAACTTCCCTCTCTTTTTCTCCATAGCAACCAGCGTAAATCCCACACATGAAAGGAAAATTAGGAGATAGCCAGCTGAACCTCGATAGCCTTGGTATGGTCGCCATCTGGGGATGGAATAAAGCAGCACTATCAGAATGAAAGATGAGCGGAATACAGTAATATTATTATTACTATTATTATTATTATTACTACTATTATTATTATTACTATTAATACAGTAAAAGTACATTGAAAGTGACGTCGACAATGACAGGAACCGTGACAGCGACAGCGACCGTGACAGCGACCGCGACAGCGACCGTGACAGCGACAGCGACCGTGACAGCGACCGTGACCGTGGCTTTGATCGCGATCGTTCAATGAACGTGACAGAGACGGTGACAACAACCACAGAGAACTTCTGCAGAAACCCATTCCATGCGAAAAGCTGAATTTCCTAAGGCACACGCATGGGATAGCCATGGAAAATTGGAACACTTCCCATATATTCTTCTACCATGGGAAATTCAGCTTTTCCCATGGATGGGTTTCTGCAGAAATTCCCTGTGAACAATGGCAGCAACAATGACAGTGACCTAAACAAAAGTAGCGGACCGTGACAGCTACGATGCCAGTAACTGTAACCATGGCAGTGACCGTGACAGTTGCCATGGACATGGTTGCGACCGTAACGGTGACAGCGACGTGGCAGTGACTTTGACAGTGACAGTGGCCATGACCGTGACCGTGACCGTGACCGTGACCGTGACAGTGACAATGACAATGGCCATGACAGTGGCCATGACCGTGACCGTGACAGTGACAATGACAATGGCCATGACAGTGGCCATGACCGTGACCGTGACCGTGATCGTGACCGTGACAGTGACAGTGACCGTGACATGACAGTGACGTGACAACCTCGTCATCAGTAATCGCGATTGGGATTGCGACAGCGGCAAGTGGAGTATGCATCGACAGCGAGCGTAATAGTGACCATAACGTCATAACGACAAATACCCTCCCCCCCCCCACTCCCCCACCCCCCCCCCCTCCCAGCGAAGTAAATTTTTTAGTGTCTACATGTGGGAAAACCTGCTTGCCCCCTAGCAAAAACAAGATGACCAAGGCTTGGACCCCCAGACAAAAATTTCTAGCTACGGCCTTGGATTATAGCGTTGTAAATTTAAGTAGCGTTTTCTTTGAATGCGTACGAGAGCTAAAGAGAATGAACAATTGCACTGAAAATCGTATGACTATATATGCGCATGTATTTCATGATATCTTGTCAGGCTTTGATTAACCTCAGCCTTGGAAATGTGAAATGTGGCAGTCTTTTCAAAATTCTCAATCAGCAGCTCATACAAGCATAAGCATTACTAACCGCACCCGCCGACAAATCACCACACCTCGAAATGCCAAAGACAACTCTTACAACCTCTCAATGAACAACTGCCGGCCGCTAGTTTCAAAGTAGTTATATTTAGCTAGGCCAAAAGAACATTACAGTTTTGAAAACTGCAGCGAAGTTTTCAGGTATTCTACAGTCTACTAAATGTTCTATGAAAATCTCACCTTAAAAGATGTTCATAAAATTAAAGTAAAATGCTCTTGTTGACTTAGCGCGTCCTTCAATCCCTTTCGAATAAAAGATCATTTGATGTTACATTTCGAATTTCCTGTGCTCGTTAAGTTTTTTTAAATGAATGAATATAACGATATCTTGTTTTCTGATTGGACATGAAAATGCACCTGCAGAACAAGTAAATCAAGGTGTTGTATGTACTGAATTTTCTCGGCAAATTTAGCATCGTGTGATAACACTCGTGAAATGATCGCTCGTGCTACTCATTGTACCTAGCAACAGAACTGCAGAGGACGCACTGTTATCTCGTGTTATTTACAAAAACAGACTGACAGCTGGGTGACTTAGCGTGGCACCTTATAAATTAAATAGAGTTTTGGCATCCAATCAGAACACAGCAGCATGTAATCCGATGTAATCGTGCTTTCATGCCCTTCAGAAATGCAAGACTGGAATTGATTTATTGGATCACAAGTGAGGATAGGAACATATTAAAATCTCTATTTGTGTTGTATATTACGTTTCGTTCCTGAACGTTTATATTGCTTGTTCAACGTATGCTGTCTTCTGACTCTGCATGGTCCCTACTATTAGCATGCTATTAAGTAATGGTCCGTGTAAGAACTAGGCAAGCCAACGGCAAAGCATGCTGGAATGCAATTAATTTCTATTGAAAATATAGGCAATTTCATTGGCTTAGAAATGAAAATCAGTAAATTCACTATGCTAGAAAGACTTGTCTGAGGATTTTTAGGGAGACATAAGCACTTGTGGTACTCACAAACAGGATATGCAATTTGTAAAGACTTTGTATGTGGGGAACCCAGCGTAAAATGCTGATTCTCACTCCTTTGTTCTTCTTTAATCTGATTGGTCTAGAGACTATTTGTTGCCATATGTTCTCAAAGCAAGTCGAAATCTATCAATTTTTCACTTTTATTATGTTACTAGTCATGATAACTTACTGTGGTAAAAAAATAGGACATATCCTACGTGGGGAACCTTCAATGCCGTAGAACAATGGAGGTTTGCCTAGTTCTTGCATGGATGATTACTTAAATGCGTAGTGCCAAAGTTGTCCTATCTAAAGCTGACGACATTTTTATTGCATTTCTAAGCGTTTTTGCACTACTTAACTTGCCTCCTGACTGTTCTGAGTCAATCAAATTTGTCATTATTTTTGTACACGAGCCCCCTTATATTTTTCGCGCTTTAGGGGTGGTTATTGTAAGAAATAATGTTTAAGGTAAAAAAGTCTACTCGAAAGTGTCAGATGGTGGAACAGATATTTGCTGAGCATATTCATATTGTGCAGCTGATTTCAGTCAAGAATATATCACGTACGCGGTCAAATCGAACACTAAAAATATCATATCGTTCCATCCTGGGCATATTTGCCCTTTAAAGAGCACCCTGTCCATAATGCATTGCTCTGTCTTTGTTTACATGATTCAATGCAAAGTTATTCCACTATTACAGGTTTCATTGCCCTTGTACAGTAAAATGCTCTAACCTGAACACTTTGTAAAGCATTTGACTACTAGTGTTAATCGTGTGTAATACCCAGAAATAACATAACTGTAAATTCTGCTTTGCTTGAATGGTAAATGTCGAACTAGGCGCCATTTCATTTTAGACTTTTATCAAAAAAGCTCAATTCTAAAAATCTTACTAAAATCTTTTAAGGCCTTGCTTAACTGGCGTACAGGTGAGGTTCGCCCCTGGAAGTGCGCTATAATCGTATTTCGCCTCAATGATATATAAAATGTGTTTTTACCATCACTGCCTTTTTGGCGCGGAAATGCCTGGGGATTCGCTTTAAGTTGTTTCCTATTTTTAACGCAATTGCGATTAAGAGCTTCTTGATACTCAATAATAATGAACCCCCACAGAATTCTAAAGTGCCTTTTAAAATAGCTATCACCATTCTAGAATAAACATTTCTTTTATTACTTTTCTTTGCTATAAAAGGTTTTTACAATGCGGTTACCCTCGACATGTGAAAGCGTGATTGAAACGATCAATGTTTTCAAGATTTGTTTTTGTAGAGAAAAAGGCTTTCTTATTGACTCGCGAACTGTTACAGAAATGAGATGTTATGACAGAAAAGGCTCAAAGTTTTAGAAAACGAGACAAATAACTTAATTAAAAGGTGTCAGCCTGCAGGATAATATATGCCAATTTAGAAATGAATATAGAAATTTCCAAAAATTACCAATTGTATAAGGTAAGCTTTTTTTGTTTCACAAAATTAAAGGAGCCATTCGAGGTCCTTTCAAGTATCTTTTCCGCACGTGGGCCTGAGTTAGATAACAGGAAGGAAGTATTTTTATTGAATTTTTACAAGCTGTTTCTTTTAGATTTATTACCCAAGTTCGAGACAGCCAAGCTTGGATTGTGTACTGTTGTACCCCGACATTAGAGGAAACGAAATATCTGAATAAGGTCCGTCACTTGAAAAGCTTTGTCCATTGCTCCAGGCATAATTATTTTTTAAAATTGTTTCATGTACCTTATCAAAAAGGTGGACTGTTACTAACTCTAAAATAGAAAAAGAAAATATGGCTTGATGGAAGAAGATAGTATCTAAAAACTAATTTTAGAACTAACATTCAAAAGGGTCAGTTTTTGAGGCAAAAAATGTGTTGTCGAAAGTCTAGCAGCTGTTTTTAAAGGTACAGTAAAAACCCGCATAAAAGAACAGGTGTTTTGGGAATCAGGCTGATTTCGTTCTTGTATATTGGGTGTTTTCTGCAAAATCAGCCTGAAAATGTTCTTAAGGTGTTCTTAAAGTTGTTTCTTAACATCAAATACTGCATACTGTACAACAGTCAAATAAAGAATGTGATTGGTAGAAAGGTGACAGTCATTTAGTAACAACAATTAGTCAAGTCTAAAAAACAATTGCTACATGTACCCTGGAATTCCTGCTGTAGAACTATGGTCTAGCACGTTATATTGATCTCCTCGGTACTCTACCACACAGTGGGTTACTGTACTAACTGGCAGCAATTTTTTTATACAAGAGCAATTTTCATTTTTCAGGCTTCATGTGTTCTTATGTATAAGGTACCTTTTTGACCAAATTTCAGCCTGAGTGTTCTTAAACCACTTGTTCTTTTATGCGGGTTTTTACTGTACCTTCAAAACACCAAGCTATGGTATTGCTAAAATGCCCATCTTCATAGTCTAGGCAATTTTTATTTCCAGGCAATTTCCTTTTGTTATTTGCGAATCATTACATTTGTTTTGCAATACATCTGATTTTGCTCGAATCAACTCTCAGTATATAAGTGGGCGTGCATGAAAATGAACTGATACTGAGCCAAATTGAGCGCAACTGCATGATAAATACGATGACCACCCCTCGGCTTAGGGATAATACAATTCCACCTCTCCCCTGATTTTAGAGTGAGCTCAGTTGAGGGCAGTCTTATTCACAAATAAAAGCAACAAGAAGCGGCGTTCTGTGGTTTATAATGGCTGATTGCATTTTTAAACCGCACCGGGGGGGGGGGGGGGGGGGTTGAGGACCTACGGAAAATTTCCAGGGGGGTTGTATTGGACTCTGGAAATTCCACGGGAGGGGGTGTGTCTGGAGACTGGAAATTCCAAGGGGGAGGGGGTAAAAGGTGACTTTCCAGGGACATTTTACCCAAAAATAGATTTTCCAGGGGTATTTTTCCAGAAAAAAAGGAAATTCCAGGGGAGGGAGTCCTTTATGAGGTTGGAAATTCCAGGGGAGGGGGTCTGTTTCACGAGTGGAAATTCCAGGGGAGGGGGTCTTTTTAAGGGAGGTCCTCAACCCCCCCGGTGCGGTTTAAAAATGCAATCAGCCAATGTGATAAACGCACGATGTTGGAAAAACAAACTCGTGCTGGAAAAAAAACCTCGTGTTTTTCCAGCTTCCCAAGTGCAATTATAACAAACCACGGATCGAAATCCGATTTTTATTGCCTTTATAAAATAGCATTGCATCGCCGTGCGTTTATAATGTGAGAATGCAGAGCTCTCAACCAATCAGAGCGTGCGTACTATCTTAGCTATTTTATAAAAGCAAATAATCCTCTGGTTTGTTAAATAACATTTCAACTGCCAGATAATTTAAATTTGGAGTAATTTAGTGTGTTATCGAGCGGATGGAAATGGATTGCAAAGTTACCTTTCTGACTTCTTACCAGGTGAACGTCTATAATTGTAAAAATTGATAGTAAATCTATTAAATCATACATATAAAATATATAATTCTGAGTTATTAATTGTAACATTTTGGTGAAATAATCGTGACACAGCCTCTTTAAGGGGGCTCGGCAGGGACGTGGGTATCCGTTTCCAATGGTAACACAGATGTAATAGGAACAAATCTTTTAAAAGAGAACTTAAAATAGACACTCATTTAGAAATTATTTTTGTAATTAGGGGTTGAAAAAAGTAACCCACAATGTGTCATGAATTCTAAAAATATATGTTCTCCGTAAAAGGGTAATACATATTTTACATTTCCAATGTGAAGCACAGGCGGGATGATTACGTGGTTGCGAATATCAGCCCATAGACTTCCGGTTGTGCTTAGCCGTAAGGTTTTAAAGAGATTTGAAGCGCTTTTTCTTAATTTCAACAGGGGGGAGGGGTATGCCGCACGGATCACGAGTGCAAAAAGTGAAAAATCACGAATCACGGATGTCGAAGTAAGCTTTCACGGATCACGAAAATGGATGCTGGGAGATCACGCTCTACTCGCTGTTGTTGCTTGCCATGGCACGATTTAACGCTATAATATCTGAACGAAGTACCCTCAAGATCAAAATGCGCGTGACTTTGACAAACAATTTTGACATGTTGATATTGGCAGGCGCTATCACTCCCCACACTGCGTTTTTATCAGCTCAAAATCACGACTCTCGAGCATTCAAAGCGACTTTCACGGGTCACGCTCACGCCGCGATTCTTGCACGTACGATTCTCCTGTACGCCCCTGTTTCGAAATTTCCTAAAAAAAATATTTTTTAACTCCTAAAAGATACCACCAGACCTCCCCCGTGCTTGTATCACTGCAACTTTGATATGAATCTTTAATCTTTAAAGTTTCTAAACAGACAAACTATATTTTTAAGAAGGTTTGCTCGTCCTTCAGGGAAACTACATTCATATATCTGTCAGTCAAGCTGGGACGTGATAAAAAAGACGACGTTACAGTCCAATGTACGTTTTAAAGTTCATCAAGCTGGACACTCCGGAAAGATTAATTTTTTTTAAAAATTGCAGTTTAACTCCACTTTATGCCTAAGGGGTTTAACGGATCCAGGGTGCCGCGATGGACTTTCTGGAACCTGTTTGTGAGGCCGCTAAACTCTTAAACTGTAATTACGTTGGAACTATCAATGGAGTTTTCCAGTTTTACCCTCGCTAACTTCACTTAACAAGAACTAGTGACGCGTTTTAAGCCACCCTTGCCTTGAGAAATCCGGTATTTAAAGGATAACAATAGTGTTTGAGTTTATTTTGGGTGTTATAAAGGTGTGGGGTTTATCCAACGAGGAAGTAGTTAAGGATATAACAACTGACAATTGCTGAGAAATTGGCGCCATTTGTGACATAAACAACCGCTTTGACTCCGCTGACTCTGACTTATGGTTTTTTTGTTCAGTTCAACTCAGCCCACTAACAACATAAATGTGAAACATGATTTTAGAGAAATGTTACAACACTGTAAGTTCGTGACGATGCAAATTAATTCTCGAAACGTATTCAAAAGGTGTTTGAGATATCATTCTACAACACGTAAAATAAAGTCTATGACTCAACATTTTAATTTCTCTCGTTTATGTTCAAATTCCCTAAGAGGATTAAATAGTAAATTATTTGTAGGTACCTATTTTTCAAATGACTCATGTCGAAATGTATATAGTATAGTATATATTTGTTTACCGTTCTAAGTTAATGTAAATTTCAGAATAAGGAAATAAACCTAAGATTGGGGTACAAGCTTATTCAGTTTTGGGAATTCTTGAGCAGTTGTAAAAATGAATGAAAATATGTTCGTAGGTATAGCTGATAAAAGGACTTCACACGAAACGTCGAAAAGCTGCCATATTTTTTGTGTATTTGAAACATAGAAGAAGTACGAACACTTTTATACAAACCGAGTCGAGTCAACCTGATAATGCTATAGGAAGATTAAACGAGTTGGGGTAAAAAAAATAGTGTTATTATTTTCTACCACAATAGTATTTTGTGACATGATTATTTTTAAGTCTGACTATGAAATTGCATTGGTGTAGCAGAAATTTAGCATTCTATGAACAAAAATGTATCTTATTTCTAGCGACTAACTTCTAACGTTTTTCTATAGTGGATGTCAAAAAAATGAATGCCATTATAATAAGAAGACACTAAAATACTTTGAAGCGAAAGAGTTTTCGTTGATAAAGAATAGTAAAAATCACTTACCTTTACTATTGCAACGCGTCTTCGCGATAATGCGCTTGTGTGAAAAATAAAACGCACTTCAAAGAAAAAATCTGAAAAATGTAATCTTAAATAGTCTCATAGGCTCATATTTAGAACTGCCAACAATCAGATAAAAGCTAATTATCAACGAAACTGTCTGTCGAAAGCCCTATCACCGTATTTGCTATACATGTTGGAAGCCTAAACAGAATAACAATTATCAAAAGATTACAAATAATATGTACAACTGACATGACATGACAAAAAGCCTTGGAGCGATGTGCATTTTTAAATCTTGCATTTCAACAACTGGAATCATAAGGTTAAAACATGTCCAAAATACTTGTTCTCTATACCCGTATCAAAAACAGCTGGCCTAGAGGCAATCTCCACAGTCTCCAGTCTACCCCCCCCCCCCCCCCCCCCTCTTGGCTTATTCAATAGCATAGAACTATACAATTAACGGTGAGAGAGCTGAATTGATTTTCGAGCCTGTGAAAGTGATATGACGATTTTTGCACTTTTTTTAAATATTTTTTTTTTTTTGGGGGGGGGGCATCTTAACATTAAATATTTAGCACTAGTCGTGAGAGGGGAACAAAATTCCAAAAGGTTAAACCTTCATTTTTTGTCTTATTCTGTGTGACGTTTTCAGTCGCCACTTGCAAAACAGGGATGTGAAAAAACCTATTAATGCTATAGCCTGTGGCATGGTTTCCTTTTTGGACGCTATAAAACACACGTGCTAAATAAGGAAGCCAAAATAAAGGACAGATTGAACAGCAATAAAAAAAGCCCGGAAAGCTGAGCTATGTTTAACATACGAAACATTGCACACATTAAAAATTGCATGAATGCGTGGCTGGGTTTCTGTAGGCATTTTTTTATGATAAAGCTCAGACAAAACATAATATTTTTTGAAAACGATTTAGTTTATTTTAAACCACCTTGACCACCCTTAATTATCGCAATTTATTTTTATCGAGAGCTTTTTTTAAGGGAAAGTGAAAAAACAAATATCAAGCGCCAAGTTTATTTAACATCAAGTTCCTGATTGTGAAATACGAACTACCTAAAAAACCATAAAACTTTATTTGAGATCGATTTTAATTGGCTTTCCTTTGTATTTTGTTTATTACGTCATTCTAATTGCTGTGATGTGTAGTGGAAGTTTGTTCAGCTTTCTTATCCATCTCTTCTATGGCTTTCTCCATTAACTTTTCAATGAAAGACAAATCAAATAGCATCGTGGAAATGCAGTGAAAAATTTAAGCGCTAATTTCATTCATTGCCATTCGAAATGCTATTCATCGACTTGTTATGGCCTTCTGAAGCCTAGAGTAGTTGCTCTGCCTGAAATCAGTTTATATAGTTTTTACTTGATCCTACATATAAGTTAGTCACTTAGAAAGTCAAACTCAGAAGAAATTTTGTCGATTTACAAAAAGTGGACGATAGTATTCTAGGAAACAAAAGTGGGAAATTCCCTAAAATGTAAAAATTGAGTCGGACTACGGAAGAAGTTAATTAACGTCTCTTAAATCGGCTACGTCATTTTTCGTGACTTTTTCTAAAACGTTTTGTAAAAATTACTAGCGAAAAATCTACACCAGACACATTATATCATATATCTGTAGCTTTTGCTAATCGGATTTTCTTTCTGTTAAGAATCGCATGTAGGTTAAAGGTGATTAGTCGATGTATGATAATGAAAATAATTGGGCTACTAACAAGACTACCATCATTCTTTTCAAAGATGTCATTTACAAAAAGCATGTGGACTTAGTTTAACGCGTAATACTTTAAAACGCCGCAGATAACTCGGATTACGGAAGTTCCAAGAATGCACTTAACATCATGCCGTTGCAAATGCGTGTTAATTAAGTAAAGCTAGCTTTTATCTGCTTAAACATTGTTCACGAATTTTTCAAGTTTCTGCTTCCATTATCGAAATCATTAAAATGACTCCTGTGTAATGAAATAGGACATTTGAAATTGTGTACAGGACATTTATTGTGGACGAAACAAGGAACTTTGACTGGCTAAAAGAAATGACCTGATACTGTATCATGAAAAATATTCATTCCCCTTTAGTTCATAATTCGCTAGGCGCGCCCAACACTGATTTTGATAAACTGCATGGCCACGAACTTTCTGTTAGATACGTACCATCTATAATGTACCAAGTACCTGGAAATGCAGAAAATGTACAAACTTATGACTTTATAATCAAAGTACCATGATTTAAATAATGCTAAAACTCGAAATACCGCCAAAACTTTATAAATAGAAAGTGTGCGTGCAAGCACCGAGTATTATTTATTGCCATGAATATTTGTGAAATAGATGCACAAAAGCATTGAAATCGCGGACCAGTCATTACTATCAACCCAGTCTTCCAAATGAAGCATGCGTAGCGGAGCTCCTACGCTTGGCCGAGCGCGCACGAGCGGAGAACCATACTTAATTAATGTAAAACCCACAGGCATACTATTTAATTGCGAATCGTGTAATCTGATTGCTCCCACTTTCCGTTAATGTAATGGATACTGCGCGTGAATAGACAGCTGGTAAAACAGTGTAGGAGAAACACTGCAGTGACCAAACGATTTCTAAAACGTAGATTCAATTAGGTTCGAATAATCAATAGGTCCTTCTATTGTTATGACTGTCGTATGGAAGAAATTAAATGCAATTTAAAAGTGATATACAAATGTACGAAGATTCGAGCTTGCAGGGAAATACATATAACGCTTGTAAAGCTGGTTGGCAGGGTAATAATACATATAACGTTTGTAAAGCTGGTTGACAACTTCAGAAGCCATGCACTGAGAACAGTGACACAAGAATAACAAATAAGAGTGATACAATCTACTATTATATACCTTGTTTTGTACAGACCTCCCGCTAACAAGTCACCAGTAACTTTTCAGTCAGGAAAAGGACAACTCCAGGAAGAAATAAAAAATAAAACATCGCAGATAAAACAGCCTAGCTAGACTGCAGTCTAGAAGAATTGACGCTACTAAGTAAAAGTACGTTTGGTTAAAGGTGTACTGCCGTAATGTATTTTTATTATAAAAGCTCTAAATGAGCCAGATATACTATAGGCTGACTGACATATATATGACTAGATGAAATATTAGCTCAATGTGGCAACCTTAATTCGCATGATCGGCTCTCTTACGCTCAGCTGTTTGTTAGTGTAAGTTCATAATTCGATGAATATTTGATACTGGAATGTTACCACACACAGTAATCAACGTAACTTCGATAAGGAAACACAATAGTCATCTCCGACGTCTTGACGACCTCTGCAGGAGCACTGTGAAAGGTTACCATGAACTAACTTTTTATTTCTTTCAAGGTGGCCACGTGATAGCTTGATTTTTGTCATTTTGTTACTGCGGTTTTCATAATTCTGCGAACTCTCGCTAACGATTTCCAACCGTCAAACCGCCTTCTGGCTTCCGTCAATCAAACTCCCTAGACTTCTCCTCGTCACTCTTTGTGCTTTTTGATTGGCCAGCACGTAACCGTTGCTGTCGCGACAGGAAGCCATTTAAGCACTGCTTAGGCGCTGGCCAATCAGAAAGCACAAAGTGTAACGACGAAAAGACTCGGGAGTTTGATTGACGGAAGCCAGAAGGCGGTTTTACGGTTGGAAATCAATAGCAAGAGTTCGCAGAATTATGAAAACCGCAGTAAGGTTGTGTCGTGCTTGTTGTTGTTGTTTGAAATAGCTGGCGTTAGGCAGTGGTTGCACTTGGCAAACTTTTCATTTCTGACTTTGCGACCCAGCGAACTTTGCGACCCAGCGAACTAAAACCTCTGCCAGCTGATCAAATCACAAAGGCGTCGTCGAGCAGTATTTGGGCTGTCTTTTTTTGGAAAAGTTTTGTAGGAACAAAATCAGAACGATTTAAACACCCTGGTTTTTTTATAAGAACAATACAAATTCAAAACGTTCTTAGATTTAAATCATAAGTTGGGCGTCAAATGTTCATAAGTAGATTGGACAATAGCCAGAATACAAATTTACGTACACAAGATTCCCGATTGACATTGTACACACACATATCATTGACAAAACATAATGTTCCTGTGTTGAAAAAATTCAACCTAGTAAGCTGTGTTCTTGACGTTTTGCCAAATCTCAGCTTCGACGTTCTATAAAGTAAACGTTTTTTTTTTGTTAAATAAATTCTAAAGTTGAGTGAATTGGAGGGGGGAAATAGCACCAGAACCCGCGAGCATAAATAATACATAGCATACCTTGAAATATATAGCCGCGTCTGTAGTTGAAGTCACAAGTATATTGAAAATAAGCTTGTTCAATTATGAAAGATTGTACAGCCGAGAGAATTCCCAAATCATTCGGCAGGCTATACAAGATTTCTCTGCGTGGAAGTGGGATGATTGCCCTGTTAGGAAGTGGGATGATTATTCTGTGTGGAAGTGGGATACCATGAAACCTAACACCATGTTATTATTGTCCCATCTCTTTGATCACTTTTTCAGAGGAACCCTTTTGTTTGTGCTCCGTCACCGTACATACCAAACAGCTTCAGCCAGTAAGATTCAGTGATTCAGTGTGCACTTTGACATTATGAGCACTTCCGAGCTTCCTGACCAATGGCTTTTACTGAAACATTTTCATTGTCATTACAACTCTTTCCTCAGTGTATTTGTTTTGCAAGGTGATGGAAATCATTATCAAGAACAATAAATCAAGCGTTTGGGTTTGGTAAGAACTAATAAAGATAACTAAATACACAACAACTCATTTGGGGGCAACAGGGTCTTTATTCTAGACCGAACACGAAACTTGTTCAATTGCCGCACGCGATACTTGTGACTAATGTACGTACGGTGGCCCATAAGGGACATCCCGATTTTGTATCGCTCATTTCGATTTGAGCAATAAAAACGGGCGATTTCAAAATGGGCGATCGCCATTTCAAATGGGCGGTGAAAATGGGCGATCGCCAATTTCAAAATGGGCGGTGAAAAATGGGCGATCGCCAATTTCAAAATGGGCGGTGAAAAATGGGCGGTCGCCAATTTCAAAATGGGCGATGAAAAATGGGCGATGAAAAATGAGCGATCGCCAATTTCAAAATGGGCGATGAAAAATGAGCGATCGCCAATTTCAAATGGGCGGTAATGGGCAGTATTTCATTAACTGCGCAGGCGCGAGTGTTCCACGTGTGCGGATAAAATGGCCGACTTGACTGCAAGCTTTTCGATTTGCATTTCTATATGTGTCACGTGTGTATTGTATGATTGTATTTTAGTATAGTTTAACGCAGGCCTCCATTCAAACGAGCATTGCTGAACTGGACTGTCCTGTTGAAATATTGTTTAAATAAAATAAATAATCGTTGTAATAAATAATCGTTGCTTGTAATCGTTGTTTTTAACAGTTTAGGTATCGCGTCCTCTTCTTTGCCCTGCTATATTCCTAGTCTAATCCCTGAAGGCGCGGACCGAGACGAGCAGTCAAGTCGGCCATTTTATCCGCACACGTGGAACACTCGCGCCTGCGCAGTTAATTAAATATTTCCGATTACCGCCCATTTGAAATTGGCGATCGCTCATTTTTCATCGCCCACTTTTGAAATTGGCGATCGCTCATTTTTCATCGCCCATTTTGAAATTAGCGATCGCCCATTTTTCACCGCCCATTTTGAAATTGGCGATCGCCCATTTTTCACCGCCCATTTTGAAATTGGCGATCGCCCATTTTGAAATCGCCCTTTTTATTGCTCAAATCGAAATGAGCGATACAAAATCGGGATGTCCCTTATGGGCCACCGTACTAATGACATGCTATCCTTACAATAAATACTGATCACTGATAACAGGCACGCACGGAATTCGCAACGGTATTTAATTGTGATAAATATGTCTATCACTCACAAAGATACCAGTCCCCATTTCCTTGCGTGTAAATAAAAATGATGTGTTTCCTTTTCCCTGTGACTTTGAAAAAACCTTTAGAGCTCTTACCAAGGTATAGCCGGACTAATCTGCCATGAGCTCTTACAGAACAAAAATGCTGCACCGCGAACTTCTCTTTATTAAGACACGTTTGTTTCCAATGGTTCTTCAGAAAAGTAGGTTCAACATACTAGGTAAATCTTCTTCTTCCAGATTGACTACCTCCATCACATTAGATGATTCTTGTAGTTAAATAAAATCAAAAGTAAAATAGATAATAATTGTATTTATTAAATAAACAAATAAATAATAAATGTCCGCTAACGTCGCTAATTAACAGGCTCATCTCCAAACATGAAAGCCCCGTGCTTCCCGTTCAAACACTGAACAAATCAAAGGCGATAATATACCGGTCTTACCGGTCTTCCTGTGGGTCCTATCGATCACTGCCGCCAGAATAAATGGTAATATCACATAAAAATCTAAAAGAAAGCCATAAAATATAACCAGATAACTAAAAAAACTATTTACAATTATTAAGTTACATCGTTGGAATAAACACTTGACCTCGCACTCTAAAAACTTTCCCCCAAAAAGCAGAAAATTCACCAGAATTTGCAGATACTCGAGAAACATCTTGGTCGCCATTTGTTTTGTTTTTCTCGGCCATAGGGCCTGGTGAGGAGTTTGAACAAAAAGAAACACAGGCAACCCGTGCGGATTCGTAAAAAAAAAAAAACGACCGCACGTTGTTGAAATGTTTTCACTAACTTTTCACTTATTCACGATTAACACGAGTCCTATTGAGATTCAACGGAACCTTCTTTCATGAAGAAACCAGCTGGGCGAGAATTGAAAAGAGAAAAAGACTTTGTATCAGACGGCTGGCCCTATTGAAAGAAGAGTATAATAGACCTGTAGACATTCATATATCTCCCTAAATATTGAAGTGATATTAACAAGATGTGTTTCATATACAAGATCTGAAAAGTGGAGCGCGAAGATTAAAAAAAAGCCGGTATTTTCTTGGTTAATGTACTACGGTACTGCTAGAAACCCTGCTGTCCTTTACGGCGATGTCTCATTCCACGTCTCCCTCTATCTCTCTTTCTCCTTATCTCTCTCTTGTCTCGTTGTGCCATGAAAAGAAACATTTCCACACTAAGGTAAAGATTTTCACAAAAATACCCTACACGTATTTGCAAAACAACAAATACGACTTCAGCTCATTCACAGACGTTCATCATGAGTCAACATAAGCCGACTTTTTTTACTAAAATGATCATTTATTAATACCTAGTTGCCTTAATTTCCTTTTCTTGAAAATGCGATCAACGAGTAACCACTTCATGCCACTTCAAGTTTCATATTCACTTTAGCACTAAGTAAAAACCTTATATATTATGCTCCAGATATGAGAGAATTCTGAAAACAATTGAAAGCGAATTCAAGATAAAGAGTATATAGAATGGAGAATGGTCCTTGTACAAATGTGAGGCTCGTAAAGTTAAGATTTTGTATATTTCGGGACTCCAAAGCTCGGAGTTTCAGTATTGGGGCTCGAAAAGCTTGACTCAAATTGTATGTGGACGCGATTTCTGTTGGCTGAAAACTTTGAGGCTCACGAAGCTCGAATTTTCACATACTGCATACCAGGGAGATCAAACAAAAAGATAGGACTCGGATTTTAAAACAAACTAAAAGGGGCCCGTAGGAGTTCACGAGACTTAAATACCGTTCTTTACCCCTAATTTACTGACCTCGTTTCTCGGTTGGTTTTCTTGATCAAACGTTAGGGCTCTGGCGCTGTAACTGAAACCCCTTCCTACTGCCCCTGACTGTAGGTTTCTGGCAAAACGCGAGCCCTTTATTCGTCCGTTATTTTTTCCCAGACTAAATGCCTATCACGTCCATTTCGACTCCTTTGTGCAATAAAGTGTTTGAGTAGGAGAAGATAACAGTTGACAGCGTTTTACTAAGCAAAAAGCAAATGCAAAATTAACAAACAGGATGGTCTATTTTCTAGACATGTATTTGAATTATAATGACATGTTCGTTAGTTTTTTAAGAGCAATTACAGAATAAAGAAATTGGCGAAATCATGAAAAGACTGACGCGTAGCTCTAGGCAGTCCATTTAATTACGCCACATTTGAGGCAATTTCTTAACACGCATGACCGTCGGAAATTACATGATTTAATAGAACTCAACATTATATTCATTTCTTAACCACGAAACCCGTTGATAGAAGACATCTATAAAATATAATAGAAGTGTAAAAGGAAGTCTTGGGGATCAATTAAGGTGGCCCTGTGGGGCAAATAATTTCACTCTCATCCATCAGGGAGATATTAGCAGCGGGGTTCTTTGGCATCAAAGATGAGAAAAAGTGATGATACCATTATTTCTCTTGCTTCACTTCACTTCTCATTTTATTTCAATTGACCAGCCTAAATAAGCACGTATGCGGAAAGACAAGGCCCTCACGCTGATAAAGGACCATCACACCTTTCCATAATGCAGTAGCCTGCGTAGCTGGCGGTTTAGTGGGGTTTTAACAGGTTTTCATCCGCGAAATCTTCGGTAGAATTGTTGCCCCAGCGCTCGCGCGGCCATCTCATCGAACAACAAGCAAACTACCGACGATTTCACGAATAAAAACCTGCTAAAGCCCCACTAAACCGCCAGCTACACAGGCGAATAATGCAGTTGCACGCCGTGGTGTTTATGTCCTTGACATCTCAACTAAAAAAAGAGATTGAGAGACCAAATGATAGATTAATTTATGCTTTTGAACGGTTATTTGTGTTGCGTTATCTTTTTTTCGTTTTCAAAAACACGACGGCTCGCAATGCATTATGGAAAGGTACAATGGGCCTTTAACGTTGCGATATGTAAATGGAGGGAGCTTACTTTTGACAAAAAAGGTACAGTTCACTGGAACATCTTCGGCAAGTCTTCGGTTAATACTTCGAAAGCCCAGCTAAAGTTTGGACGCAATCGTTTCGACTTCGTAATAAGAATTTCGCCAAAAACTAGTCGATTTGCCGACGTTGCAAATGTCCTTATTAGGAAAATCTCTTTTACCTTATTTGGAAGGTCTGTAAGTATTTTTCTTCATATCTTATCGAAGAGAGCAGGATTTGGACACCAAAGGCAATCCGGCGCGCGGATTCGCCATAAAAACGACAGCACTTTCTTGACATAATAATTTTCGGACGCGCTATATTTTGCCATGTTAGTCAATGTCCCTAGTTGTATATCTCAGGTATATATATTAATTGGACTTCCTAGAATAATTGTTTTATTATTCATTAAAACTTTGAACTGTTTTATTATTCATTCATTATGCATTTCCCCGCTTTACGTCTTTGAGATAGCCCGCAGTTTGTCAGCCTGTCTACAAGTGCGTGACGTCACGCGTGCTACTAATTTTTTCAACTTATCCAATCTTTGACGTCATCGATGGAAAATTTCATATCAATGAATCTTTGTCGTTTTTGCTGAATGCACTTGAGAGGACTGGGTCGAGTCGCGCGCGGGCTAGTGTGGGTATTTTAGCGTGGTTACCAATGGTGGATAGGTCGAGAACTCGAGTCTCTGTGATTCCTGCAAGTTTTCATTCAAAATTTCACAGTTTTCTAAGACTGTCAGGGCCGAAATCTCTGGCGTGGACGTAAGAACCGTGCGGTCGCCATACGACGCTTTTGCTCTTTGTCTAGACGTATAGTCCTCTTTTTTTCCTTTTTCCCGCAAGTCAAGTTAATGCTGAATTTGGATTGGTGTGATGGACAGGCAAATGATTAATATTACTTGCACGACGACTCACGAAACCAGTTCAAAAGTATTTCCATTCGTTTATCACAAATAACTATTATATATTATACTATAGCATTGATTGATTATTATTATTTTCTTAAATTTAGTAACTATTTTTCTTAGTAATCGCCGATTTAGTATAATATATTTATAATATGTAATAATAGTACTGCCCTCACACTGCCTGCCTCGATTAGCTTCGCTATTTGCAGGCAGTGTGGATGAACTGTAAATATGAAAAATATAATTAATAATTGAAAATTGAATTGAATTGAATAACAAAAGGCCTTAGCACGGGATCCGATTTTTCTTGCTGAAATATAACATGGAACGTGCCATCATCAGCGCGCGCGCGCTAAAAAGGACCAACGCAAACACCGTTTGGCTACGCACGCGCGTCGCTGAAACGAAGCTGAGGCGGATGACATAATCTTGAGTCCGGGCGTTGACAAATCTCACCATCATGCGAAAACCGAGTTTAATAATTGTTTTATTATTCAGCAACCAGGGTATTCTTATCTAGCTTAACAAAGTCGAAGGTTAGGCCTTGCAACGGCGAAATCTTGTTTCTTAACTTCAGGTGTCGAGGTTCATGGTTTTTAAAATTCCCCCTCGTATTCAGTTCATAGTATGTTTATACAGCCCACAAAGTATCTCGGCAAAAATCAGATTCAACGGAACATTGGCAAAAATGGATTCCGTTTCCGTAATGAAACCTCCAAAGTCAAACCTATTGTTTTGCATAATTACGTCGTTTCAGTGTAGAGTGACGTCATGAAAACTAGCGCGTCAGCAGATCTCGCTGCTTACTCTTAGCCAATCAGATTGGGAGGAATGGGTCGATTCGCGCGCGGGCTAGCTGTAGCTATTTTACCGTGGTTACCAAGCCAGAAACAATGGTGTACAGTCTCTGTAATTCCTGCAAGTTTTTATCTAAAATTCTCGCCGTTTTCTTGCTACTTGTGCTGAATTCTCGTCAAGCGAGGATATTCTGTCACTTTATTAAAAGGTAAATGATTCCAAGGTTTTGATCGTTAACGACAACTTTCGTCGTGGATTTCGGGGGTGCCATCGAAAAAGTGATATGAATGAGTAATTAAGACTTAAAGCTATACTCCCTGTTATAAATGGATGGAACTAGTCAAAATCTCCAGTGTTGTCTAATGTTTAATGATGTCCAATATCATATCATGAGGGTCTCCTACAAGTACAATCATAGATAAAAGTGTGCCTAGGCATGTGGTACGATTGTCAAGCGACACTAACAGCGGCACCCCAGGGCGCTTGTCAAAACAGCCTTACATTTTCCTTGGAGCAGATTTTGTGGTCAAGATTCATTCTGACTTAGGCTCAAATGTGAAGTAATAAAACCTATCTGGAAGGTATGGAACATGGTCACTATCCCCAATGCATTGATGAGCTGCCGCTTGGTCGTGCTCAGCGCACGTACATGTAAACACATAAGGGATAAACTCCTCCTCTAAAGAGGTCCCTAAGGGACGTTGTGGCGTCCCCTTTTTGAAACCAATGCAGAAATTTTTACCCTGCCAGATTTCAAGAGTAAAATGCTGGTTTTTCGCCCTTATTTTAAAATTTGTATGCATCTTAGGCATGCCATTGACAGTGTGTGTGAGATAATCAAACGTGAATTTTTTGTTTCTGTACAAGTTGTTATCACAACTGAAAACTCGAAAGCCATACATAGGCATTTCATTTATGGTTCCGTCACCCATGCTCTCATCTGGGGCGACAAGGAAGAGACATTTGCTGGGGTCGTTTTTAGGAGTGAGTGTATTGTCAGCGTTAAGTTTCCATTGCTGGTTTTGATTCTCGGTGCACGGTCGTCCATATGGATTTGTCTCTCCATCACCGGCCAGGTTCGTTAAACACCTGAGAAGAAACAAAGCATTTCCATTTCTGGTCAAAATGAGGAGTACAGTCAAATGACATGAAGCGTGCCTCCCTAGAGTGTGATTTCATTATTGTGTGGTTCCAGAAAATATCCATCCCCCCCCCCCACGGAAGGGTGTTCCGAAATGACCCCCCCACCCCTGGAATTTCCGATTTGGTACCTGTTTGTGACCCCCCCCCCCCCCCCCCCCCCACCCCTCTGGAATTTCCGCACATTGAAATTTTACCCCCCACCCCCCTCTGGAAATTTCGATGTCGGGAAAAACGTCGAAATCGACTGAGTATGGAGTATAATTGCAAAAGCGCGTTCCGAATAGTTGGAACAATATTTTCTAGTCATGCTTTAGGCACTTACTAATTGCGAACAGTGCAAATATGTAGCTTTCAACCTTTCAAAATTAGAAGTTTAAGAGTGTTGATATTTTCCGTAAATATTGCGTTCTTGGCAAAAAAGATGAACTGGGCAAGACGCCACGTTAATACGGGGTTAATACGCATTTTTAGAATTTCATGTGTACAACAAACACCAATGCACAAACCGCTTTTTAGACGGAAAGTCGATAAATATATTAGTGAAAATGTAACCTGGACTGGTCTCGATTTACAAAAAAATAACAGTAAAAATAGATTGCAAACTTATTAGAATAAAGCAAGGATTAATTAAATGGTGCGCAAATTTCAGGGAAGCCATTCAGTTGTTATTATTCCCTTGGGAGACATGATCGTGGAAAATGTCACGCTTGCTTGGTTTCTGAACGTTGCGGTGCCCAGCAGTCTTGGGACGCGTTAGGGTTTAGTTCATGTTTTAGCCAGCGAAAAATTAATTCTTTGAGCAAAACGTTTCTTTGATATTCTAGACTATTGACAAGGAAATAAATTTCTGTAATACTTGGGCTTTAAGACAATAAAGCCAAACACAGTTTCTTTAGGTGCAAATAACTAGTTCTCGAACGAGTATACGTCCCTTCGACGAATTTTGCGCGGAGGATAGACAACGAATGCTTCTTAATAGCAGTTCCGCTTCAGAGAAAAGAGAGATTTCTAAATGTCAAAACACAGAAGTTAATTTTACTGCATTAAATGTGATTAATTTATTGTAGAAAGCGTGAACAACGTCTTTTTACCGAAAAACAAGCATTCACGCAAAACTGAACGCGTTTCCGACTCGGTACGAGAAATGCGGTTTGCAAACCATCTGGAATTTTCTTTATCTCCTTTGACCCCGCAACCCCTCTGGAATTTCCTAGGCCTTTGACCCCTCCACCCCTCTAAAATTTCCGAACCCTTCCGTGGGGGGGGGGGGGGGAATGGTATTTTCTGGAACCACACATTCAATCCATAAATGCAATTTTCAATTCAATATTTTTCAATTCAATTCAATATTGAAAATTTGTTAATCTAAATTATTAGTCTGAACCTTAATGTTTACTGTTTTGTCGACCCCAAAGGGGGGTCACAACCGAATTTTTCTTTAAATGTTACCATGGAAACACTAATTAGCATATGGATGTATGAGTTCCTTTTGGGTGGCGAGAAGGAAACAAAGCTCTTGGCATCACTGGAAATTTCTACACTGAAACCCGCGGGAAAATAAAGCTGAATTTCCCTTGTTTATCCATAGGAAAGCCGAACACTTCCGATATATCAAGATAAATGTGCCTTTTTTGTCAATGCCAACCCGTGCGTGACGCGGGCTACCTGTGTTTGAATTTCCGGGCTCCTGGGGCCAAAATAAAGATGGCGGCCTACAAGAACAGCGATTTTCTCCAAAACCTGCAAGTTTTGGCGAACGTTTTGACAATTTAGGGTAAGAAATAAGCTAGGAAAACTTCTGGACTTCCCAATATGGTAAGTAGAAACTTCCATATAAGGAAATTTTAGAAAACGAAACATTTCAACGGGAACTATCTTGATATCCGTCGTCTGGGATATCCCCGGGGGGGGGGGGGGGGGAGGGGGGGCACTCCCATATTTTTGGGGCGGGGGTGCTCGTCGTACCTTTTAGGGTTTAAAATCAGGCCTCTGGTACCTTTTACCGGGTAAAATTCGAAAACTTGCATTTTTTCTAGATATAGGTACCTGTTAGAGGTCCGTTCTAGCAAATCAAGCAAATCACACTTGTTGGTAGCCTGAATTTCAGACGTATTTTCTCTCGTAAAAAATACGAGAGAAAATTACGAGGGAAAATACGCCTTGTTGGTACCTTTTGGGGGTCAAAATCAACTAAGCGACGCCATTTTAGGTACCTTGTAGGGGTAAAATCGAAAGTTCCCGACGAGCACCCCCGCCCCTAAAATATGGGAGTCATCCCCCCCTGTGATAAGTCATGTTTCTTAGCAAGGCCGCCGTATTTAGAAATTTCTGTCTTGGGGGGGAGGGGGGGGGGGGGGGAGGCCTTGGTCATCCTTTGTTTTTTTCTGGGGTGGGAGGGGCAGATTTGTCCCCATATGTGGACACTAAAAATTTTGCTTCGCTGGGGGGCAATTGCCCCCTCTGTCCCTCTGCTAGCTATGGCACTGCTAAGTAGTCAGGGCTCCTTTGTCTCAAACTTACAAAGGGAAATAGTCTCTCTCTGCATAACCATCACTGTCCCAACCAGTAGTTATGGAAGTATTATACACCGTGCGAATCCTTCCATAAGCTGGCATTCCTGTCAACAGGAAGTAAAGCAAATTATTATACATTCTGTGTGTCCATGTGTGATAAAGACATGGATGTATATTTTTTTCCGCTACTAACTTCATATTGTTGAATCATGTCATTGATGAAGAGCCATTCAACAACGGGATTGACCCAGTAATTTTGTGCTCATCTTACCATGCAAACAATTTGGAATCTCTCATATAAAAACAGGTTGATTTCAACATTAGGTTCCCCTTCCCACCAAATGATTCAAAATTGCATAAGTGTTATATTCTAATTCGCTCACCAACAACTTATTAGAAGTGTGTCTTTATTCACACTAATCGTTCACACTGTAATGAAATTATATTATTTAGTCCACTCATTTTTAGGCCGAAAATGAGCTCAGCATGGAACAAACTGCAACAGAAGGTAGAAGATACTCTCCCAGGGGGGGGGGGGGGGGGGACGCCAATATTTTTTGGTCGGGGATGATCGTCGTATCTTTTAGGGGTTAAAATCATGATGGTTTGGTCTCTTTTAGGGGTGATCTTGATCTTCAATAATTTTTAGGTAGATTGGTATCTTTAAGGGCCGAAACTGTGTCCAAATTGTTTTTTCTTATGATGGTGCTTCTAATAAAAACCGTGTAAGAAAGAGAGATTATTCGATGAGAAGATGATAAATGAGAAACAAACACGGAAATTTCTTGATGGGTATAATCTCTGCACATCTTACCTGTGTCCTTTGCACCTGTTCTTGGTACACAAGACCTAATCTTTTAGGGTATCTTTTAGGGTAATAGAGTTTTTGAGCCACGCCATGGCCCGCGATGTTTGGTATATCTTTTAGGGGTGAAACTGAAAATTTCCAACGATCATCCCAGACAAAAAAATATTGGAGTCCCCTCCCCCCCCCCCCCCCCCTCCGGGGGATACTCTCTGGTATCATGGGAAACAAATCGGCAAAAGTCAGATCATAAGAAAGAACAAAATTACCGATCTCTGTTGACAGCTTGCATTATTAGCCTTTGTTGTTCGCAGCACTTTTACACTGTTTGTGAGATGAGTGTAGCGCCAGGCCCGACAAAAACTCTTAATGTTTTCTGACTTCCAAGAATGATCATTTCACTGTATTAGGCCAAGTAAAAAAAATACATGTTTATCGTCCCCGCCCGCATCGTTTTTTGTAGCCGCATTCTTTTCTCTTTTTCTTTTTTCTTTTCACAAATTGTCTCCAAAACTAAGCCAAACGTCACAAGCGGACTAGAAACTGCTTTGAAATGTGACTTTAATGAGCATGGAAATGCTTTATATGAACATAGATTGCCCTTAAGAATAGTTTATGAAACAGTCGTAGTTATTTTGTACACAAAATATGGCATAAACCAATTAAACAAGCCATAAACAAGGAGCAAAAAGAAATAATAAACAAAAAAAAAAAAAAGGGCCGCATCGACACTTTTTTGGAAAGCTCCGGACGATAAATATATTATTATTTTTTTCATTGGCCTTAAGTAAATCTTTGGCAATGAAAATGGCTTCGGAGGACATTTTCTGATGTTTACGGAATTAAAATATTCAAATCCCGTACAAAGTCTATATTGAATGAGTGGAAAATCCCGAAAAAATTTGAAACTGAAATGCCCAAATGCTAGATATTTATTTTTAACTGGCTAGCGAAACATAAATCAAATCTGTGAATCAAACTATGGCACCTGGGGCTGAGAGAATGGGGTAGCACTATTTCGAGATACAAAGATACAAAGATACAAAGATACAAAGATACAAAGATACAAAGATACGAAGATACAAAGATACGAAGATACAAAGATACGAAGATACAAAGATACGAAGATACAAAGATATGAAGACAAAGACAAAGATATGAAGATACAAAAATACAAAGATACAAGGTATCGGATTTCTCATATGTATTAGTTTCAGCCTCTATATTTTCAAAATATAGATGCAGATGCTCATTTAAGCTTAGAAAATATACTACACAGGCTGAAACCCGGGTAACACTAATACATATGAGAAATCCGATACCAGGAATCTTTGTATCTTAGTATCTTTGTATCTTCGTATCTTTGTATCTTTGCATCTTTGTATCTTTGTATGGCTTCGTATCTTTGTATCTTTGATCTTCGTATCTTTGTATCTTGTATCTCGAAATAGTGCTACCCGAGAGAATGGAAGTCTTTCTGCTGTACACACTTGCCGACAAGGTCATAAATAACAGCTGCCCAAAACTCGGTAATTTCTACCTTTTGCATGGTCGGCGATTTTTTGTCGATTTTGTTCCTGTGATTCTAGAGAGTGTTGGGAACAATATTAAGAAGCAAGATCTTCTGTTGCATTTTATTCCATGTTGTGTTATAAGTTGACTGGACTATATGTAATATTTGACGTTGATATTCTTACTGGAATAAAGATAATATTAATTGTATGTTTAATACTCTATTTAATGTTGGACGCGATTCTTGGTTTTCACTTGTCACGTGATTAAATTTATTTCTCTAAATTAACTTCTAAACACTGGATGCCTAATAGAATTATAAAGGAGCCGAAAGGCCGAAATTTCGTGTGACAAATGCTTGAATAGAGTTACATACATTCATCACAGAAATGACATCTCTGTAGGTCTCTTGATTTAGAAGTTAGCTTTTTGATGGCGTCACATTATACATTGACGTCACATTATACATTGAACTCACTATCGCAAATCTGATTGGCCGAGAGCAAACAATCCATTCTCTATGTCGCGTGAACTTGACATGCTAAATACAATATCTGCAGAGGATATTGCATTTCGCATGTCAAGTTCAAAGTCGGCTTGTTCCCAAGCCCCTCGTCCGTGTCTGCATTTTCAATTTGAGCAAAGCCATTTTGTATAAATTCATTTGGCATCGTATCAATTTGTCTTTTTTTTAATGTATATAAAACAATTATTGAATTAAAAAGACCCCCACTCAGCCTTCGGCTTCGGCAGATAACACAGGCCTCGGTTTTGCTAACTCACGATGTCTTGCTCAACCTCATCCAATAATTGCTTATTGGCTGCTGAGTTCGCGAAAAAATCGTCACACTTCATGGATGGACGCAAATAACTTTTATTATATTCGTGTGACGGATATCAAACTTGGAGGACAGTAGGAGGTATATTTTAGCAATAGTTTTTAACATATTTCTATCTTCATTTGTGTCAACACTTTTAATAATATCCCAGCTATAGTGGACCCCTATGTTCCACTTTCAACATCACTAAAACAAAATTTTGCACGAAATTTCAAAATTGGTGTTGAATTTAATAGCTGTAGTCACACTCGGAAAACTCGTCTGAGACGAGTTTCTCGTCAGAAAAAGTTCCTGTCCTATGTCAATTCTAATCAGAAACACTTGCTTGTTATCTGTCTAAACTTTCTTCTTCAAAAAATTTTTTTCGCGTGATCACAGAAGAACAGGGAACCATATTCAAAGCGAGAAATTCGTCTCAACTAATGTCTCCTACATTTCAAAAGTCTTAGCCAATTCGGCGGAACCAAAATTGAGATTTCTTTACTTGTTTGCTTATTTATTTATTTATTTATTGTTTAGAGATGTTTAAAGACTAGGAACAAGGGGTCCTCTGTAGCTTGGATAATATTAAAAGTATTAACGCAAACAAAGATCGAAATATGTCAAACTATTGCTAAAAGATACCAACTAGTGTCCTCCAAGTTTGATATCCGTCACAATAATATTATAAAAGTTATGAACGAATTAATATTACAGAAAGTACGCTTGGACTTTTCGTCTAGTCTACTTAACCACCTGTGCTTTGGCAAAATTCAACCGACCTTTATGATCAGCCATCGTGGACATTGCTCTCGCGATAGGCGGATTCTCGCAACCGGCCACCTCCCCCATTCGCCCTTCAATATCATCTTCTTGGATATCCTGCATTATTACACAATCGTCTTCCGCCGAATCTGGGGGTCTTGGCAGAGTACATTTGTCATTACTGTACATTGTTTGTATGTGGCTTTTCCACACGCCATAGCCAACAGCCTGAAGGCGTCGGATCTTCGTAATAAATTCCATCAAGCTTACCAGGTTGCCACCAGTTGTCTGCTCGCCGTTCTTTTCACAAAAAATATAATTGACAAAAAAGGCTGCATGTTAAATCTGTTTATTAAAACCTGTAACACTGGATCCCATTAAAAGTTTTCTTTTTAATTGATTGGAGTTATGCCAATGTAAACTATTTTACACGGTTCAAATAAAATATGTTTGTCTGTCTGTCTGTCATCATAATTCCGCACAAAGTGGGAAGTAAGATATCAAACACGAGACAGTGTGTTTTATCAGGATTTCCAAACACTGAGAAGTGTGACTTAAGGTATGAGTATACCTCTGAGTGGTCTCGCGGGGAAAAAATTCGTATCACGTCACAATTTACACCACAAACGTCATTGATTTATCATTTTAAAGCTAAAAGATTGTTCTATCCGATGAATACTTTTGTTTTCATTATATTGTACATGAACATATGTTTTTTAGCTCTAAAGAAAAAAGGACCGACTTTCTTTAAAAAGTTCCATCTTCTTCCAATTAAATTGCACAGTTCCAAATATAAGCAAAATCTATTCTTTAGAAGGCGATCTAAAAAAGGGTGTGCGGGATTTTTGATTTTCCTTTTAACATAAAAATTGTATGCTAATTTTTGTGTTAGCATTGCCAAAAATATCTGATTTCAACCTTTTTTACGTGATATTTCCGCAAATACGTAAAATACCAATAATCCCGCACACCTTTTTTCAGATCGCACTCTAAGGAATACATTTTGCGGAAATCTGGAGCTTTTAACATTAACTGGAAGTGGCAGGAACTCTTAAAAAGCAAAAATTGGTACTTTTCCTTTGAGGCACAAACGACGAAAATGATCCATCAAATTACCGTAAGTAATTTACGGTAACCACTTAGTAAGTAAGTTCCATAAGCTTTAACACGATATATAATTGGCCCTTGTAGTGTAAATAATGACACAACAGTGTTTTTTTTTTCGCGAAAAAGTGACATCCCTCGCGCAAAGGTATACTCATACCTTAACCCCCGTACTTTTGAGGAGATACGAGGAGATACGACGAAATAGTCAATAGTCCAAGGATAATATATTCAGATCTCCAATAAGAAAAGATACGAGAGCATCCCCGCCAAGCTGATTTAGGAGTCCCCATACCTTAGCAGCGTAGGCCTCAAATACATTACTCGATGTCAGGATTGGACCACACACGTGATTCTCAAATGAGATGAGAGCGTTTTGTAGATCTATATATCTGCCACTAACCTGTGGGTGAGATACACAGCATTTTTATTTGATTTACGAGTTTCCTTTCCGGTTCATCTTTTGAGATTTATACGCTCGCGAATGGCTGATTGCATTTTTTTAAACCGCACCGGTGGGTTGAGAACCTACGGAAACTTTTTCAGGGAAGGGTGTATTGGACCCTGGACATTCCACGGGATAGGGTTCGTCTGGCGCTTGGAAATTCCGAGGGGCAAAAACCGGCTCGAGCAAACCGAAAAAGTAGTGAAGTTTATCATTTTTTCTCGGTGCCTTAAAATACTTCAATGAACTCAAGACTTGGAGGTTATCTTTGGTATATATTCAAGAATAATTTACGGAAGTATCAAAAACTTTTACATATGAGATTTGTGTCAGAGGCGAAAAGTGTAAGTTTTATAACAAACGGAAGATTTATAATATAATTTCTCAAATTTTTTCCTTGAACACATGCCAAACAAAATCGGGAGCATTCTAAGAAGTGAAATTTGGCTGGTACATTGCCTTGGGTTTGTAGATTATTCGGGCGTCAAGGATTTCTTAATTCCGCAGATATTAGCCATTATTTTTCAAGGAAATATTTGCGGCATAAATAGCTTTGCCATTTTGGAGCCTGAAAAAGTCCGTTCGAATAACATAAAACCGGCCCAATGAATTCTCTCCAAACTTGCTGTGATTAATGCTAGCTACTCAGGGATTAGTGTGAGGGGTGTCATTTTAAAAGTTTAGGTCGCGCAACGTGTCTGATGGCTGCGTATTATAAACAAGGGTGTGGTTATAACGTTGCTATAGCAACTCCGATCACAACAAAATGCACACTACAACAAAGTTCAAACCCTCCAGGGTAACCATGTGAAAGTTCAGACCAGTACAGGTTTTTGAGCCTGAACAGCAGGCAAACAAAGTTTGGTGGTGGAGAGCAGAAAAAATTGTAGGCAGCCTCCTTAAAGAGTCTCTGATTTCTATTTATAGCGGAGCTCCTGAGCGGAGCACCATACATAAGGAAAAGTGGTATCAGAATTCAGACGTATAACCATCAAGTCGCTTTTGAGTGGTTTCAGATGTTTATGTCATTTTCAATGACGTAAACAGTGACGTCATGTCACGTGACTTTGACAATAGACAGGTATGAACCTAAAGACAACTTTTGCCAAGTTTGGTCGTCATTGGAGCTTTCCCACTGGAGATATGATTTTTTTCCTTTCATTCCTGAATAAAACGTATAGTGTAATTCCGTGTGTGTGTTTGTGTGTCCGCTCGGCACACAGGCATTCCCAATTTTAGGCGGGAAAATAGGCAAGAACGCACACGCGCGCGCTTCTATTTTTGTCGCCTTCGTGTTTAGTTTTAACGGAGCTCCGGCCCGGCGCTAGTTGACCAACATTGGGTTAATTAAAGTTATGTTAGAAGGGGGGTGCACCACCTAGGTCACGCCGCATGACGTAATCGATGACGTCATCAAAACTAGAGAAGTCAATATCTCAAGAAGGTAACATCGCTAGGTGACCAAACTTGGGTAAAGTTATCTTTGGTTTAAGGGGGGTGCACCACCAAGGTCACGTGGCATGACGTCATTGATGACGTCATCAAAACTAGAGAAGTCAATATCTCAAGAAGGTAACATCGCTAGGTGACCAAACTTGGGTACAGTTATCTTGGAGGCAAGGGGGATACACCCACCAAGGTCACGTGGCATGACGTCATCGATGACGTCATCAAAACTAGAGAAGTTAATATCTCAAGAAGGTAACATCGCTAGGTGACCAAACTTGGGTAAAGTTATCTTGGAGGCAAGAGGGGTGCACCGCCAAAGTCACGTGGCATGACGTAATCGATGACGTCATCAAAACTAGAGAGGTCAATATCTCAAGAAGGTAATATCGCTAGGTGACCAAACTTGGGTACAGTTATCTTGGAGGCAAGGGGGTGCACCCACCAAGGTCACGTGGCATGACGTCATCGATGACGTCATCAAAACTAGAGAAGTCAATATCTCAAGAAGGTAACATCGCTAGGTGGCCAAACTTGGGTAAAGTTATCTTGGAGGCAAGGGGGGTGCACCCACCAAAGTCACGTGGCATGACGTCATCGATGACGTCATCAAAACTAGAGAAGTCAACACGATGGTCGGTTGCTAGGGTTTTTTCTCCCGGAAGCTACTTAAATTAAATTTTAGGCTCAACGAGGTTGGGTAGTGGTAGCGATCGGTTGGGTTTTGTAAGCTCCTCCGATCAAGTGAAAAATCTGAAAATTTTAGCGAATCTGCCCTCCTCTGCTCCTTTTGATGAACAAAATCGAAGATTTAATCACCTCTTAGTGGGCTATTCCCGTGGATTCTGCTGATTTTCAAGCTTTGGCTGACGACTTAAGGGGCCCGGGAGTCAAGTCAAGACAAGACTCAGTTCTAGAGGTTGGGATAGTGACTGCGTACCAGTTTGTGGTAACATTTAGCCTGATATCGTGTTTATACTTGTTTCTTTACTGCATATCATGGATTTTTTTTTTGCTGAATTTATCTGATTTCCACTGTATTTTGGTTACACACGCTCAAGCATCTGAAGCATTCCTATCTTTACTTTCCCGCCATATTTAAACTGCTGAGTATTTATATTTCTTAGTTCTTATCACTACATCTCCTACTCTATCTTGCGCTATTACTCTGTTGATAGATCTCTCTGTCGAGTTCTGGATTTTTTTTTTTTGATTTTTTTTTTTTTTTTTTTTTTTTTATTTCAGGGGTTTTCATTTGTACCAAATGATATTTTACCTTCTGGTTCTTTAATTAATTCGCAGTTGGATTTACCAAGTGTAATCAATCGTCCATAAACTTCCAAACTGAAATTTACATATCGTTTGCATTGTCTTCTCAGCCCCGTTTTCCTCTGCCCGCGGTCCTCGGGACAGCCCGCGGGACACTTTTTCTTCTTTTGCCACCCAGGGTAGCCTTATTAATATAACGTTTTTGTATATATTGGGTGACTCCTATATTTTGCTACAACTTTATAAAGTATATCAATTTATAGTACAGTATAATAATAATCAAATATATATTTTAAATATTATTTTTAATCAATAATAAATAAAATCCAAACACAAAGTTAAACAAGTGCAACAACAAATAATAATTCTGTGCGATCACCAATTACAGAAATCATATATATATATACACACCAAATAAAAACATCAATCAATAACATAATAAATATAACAATTCAACAAAGTGCACCCTAATGATGTTTTTTGGCAGGTTGACTGCGGTATTTCTAATCATGCTTTGCCTGGCGCCTCTATGCCAACGACAGCTACTTAACTCTAGTTGTCTACATGATGGCGTTTTCATGTCTCTGCCACTTTCACTGGCTGATGATAACAGAAACACAGGCCTGAAAAACTTATTTTGGTCCTATTATCCTGAATTTTCTAGACCGATTTTCTGGTCCAAATCCAGAATCAAAAGGCAAAACAATCCCTGTCGTTACTATAGCAACTCCACTGCGACTTTTCATCTCTCCCTGAAGGGTGACCTCGTGTTCAAATTAAACCCTGGTCCGCAAGGTCGCAACATTCCAACAATCGGGTCAACTCGTTGCTATAACAAGCCAACCGTACCTCGCTCACGGACATGTAATTCCCGCGAACCTGATTAACATCAAACGGTTGCCCGTACATGATACCAACCAATGTCCTCTTTCAATGTGCTTACTCAATGCGCGCTCCATCAATAAGAAAGCGCTTTTTATAAAAGACTATGTAGTTGAACATCAAGTTGATATAATGGGTATTACTGAGACATGGACAAAATCTGACGGTGGTTCAAACTGTGTGATTAATGAGTTGAGTCCTCGTGGCTATGCGTTCATACACATACCGAGGGTTGGTCGATCTGGTGGCGGTATTGGCTTTCTATATAACAAATGCTTGAAGGTTGAACGGCTGACATCTAAAAAGTACTCATCTTTTGAACACTTGGAGCTTCTACTCCACACTCCAACTGCAGCTGTTAGGGTGGCTGTCGTCTATCGCCCACCCCCCTCAAAAGTCAACCGCCTCACAGTTACAGGATTTTTTGAGGAATTTAATGATTTGCTTGAGCATTTTTCTGTGTCTTCGGGCAGACTTCTTGTTATGGGTGATTTCAATTTCCATGTTAACGAACCATCAACTGATCGCCTGGCTGCAAGATTCCTTGATCTAGTAGACTCATACAATTTGTCACAACATGTCAATGAACCTACACACAAACGAAAGGGTACACTTGATTTAGTCATTACCAGAGCAAATGAGGATACTGTACTTGATTGTGCGGTTAAAGATCCAGACCTTTCGGATCATTATGCAGTGCATTGCAAACTTGCCATAGCTAAACCTGCTCCCCCGAAAGTATTGAAGTGTAGTCGCAAGCTTCGTGGCATTGACATGGAATTATTTTCCAAAGAACTCAAGGCACTATCAGTCTTTCAAACGCCCGCTACTCACATGGAGGCGCTGGCGGAACAGTACCATACTGATCTGCTGAGTCTGATTGACAAACACGCACCTCTAAAGAAGCGCCTTATAACATTGCGTCCATCAGCACCATGGTACAATGCTGAGATCGCCGCAGCCAAACGTGAACGACGAAGGCTTGAGAAACGTTGGCGCAAATCCAAACTCACAATTCACCAACAATTATTTAAAGAACAATGTGCACATGTAAGGTCCTTAATAAAATCTTCTAAATTAAATTTCTATTCAAACTTAATATTTGACAATAAAAATAATCATAAGGTATTATTTTCTGCAATTGACCGTATGCTAAACCTGACAGCTGAGAAACGTTACCCTTCCTGTGAGTCTACTGTTGATCTTGTTAATAAATTTTGCATTTTTTTCTCTGACAAGATCACGGCTATTAGACAGGAGCTTGACTCTGCTGATTTGCCCAGTGATTCTACATCACTCTGTCTCCTTGATGATGATGCTTCCCCTGGATGTGAACTCATGGCCTTTGCTCCCACCACCATCCCCGAACTGAAACCATTATTATTAAAGATCTCAAAGAAATCATGCTGTCTTGATCCTTTGCCCTCTGCCCTTCTTAATCTATGTTTTGATGAACTTTTACCAGTTATAATCAATGTAGTGAACCTCTCTTTTGAAAGTGCCGTAATGCCCAAGCCCTTTAAAGAGGCTGCACTATCCCCAACTTAAAGAAGCCATCCCTTGACCATGAACTTTTCCCTAATTTTCGACCTTTATCTAATCTCATGTTCATTTCCAAATCAATTGAGAAAGTTGCAGCTGTGCAACTATGGGAGTTTCTTTGTAAAAATGGCCTCAATGAGGAATTGCAATCTGCATATAAGCTGTACCATAGCTGCGAAACCGCTCTTATACGTGTACAGAATGACATAATTAAAGCCATTGACAGTCATTGCTGCGTTTTTCTCGTTCTTTTAGATCTTTCAGCCGCGTTTGATACTGTAGACCATGCAATACTATTAAACAGACTGTCATCTAGATTTGGAATTAAGGGCAACGCTTTAGCATGGTTTGAATCATACTTAAGTGATAGATCACAATTCGTACAAATTGATGGCACTTCTTCATCCTCTTGCCCTCTCCGCTCCGGTGTACCCCAGGGTTCGGTCTTAGGACCTATCCTATACCTCCTGTACACTGCGCCCTTAGGTGATATTGTACGGAAACATGGCCTGTCTTTTCACTTTTATGCTGATGATTCCCAGCTATATACGACCTTCGCATGCAATAATGATCAAGAGTTGTCTTCTGCTAAGAAGCGCCTAGAATGCTGCGTTGCTGAGATTAATCATTGGATGACAATAAACAAACTAAAACTAAATAATGGAAAGACAGAACTTTTACTTATTCACTCTCGTTTCCGTCCTCCAACGTCGTCGCCTTCCCTTACTGTGGGTAATGACGTTATAAATCCTGCGACCCATGCTCGTAACCTTGGCGTCATTTTTGACAACACGATGTCCTTAACCCGGCATGTTAATGATGTTGTGAAAGGAGCATTCTACCACGTCCGTAATATCTCTAAAGTCAGGAAATACATTAGTCGAAGCACCTGTGAAACTCTAGTCCATACTTTTATTGGTACAAAGCTTGACTATTGTAATGCACTTCTTTTTGGAATTCCTGACAAAGAGCTCGCCAAGTTGCAGTCGGTGCAGAATGCTGCTGCCCGTATCGTTTCATGCAAAAGAAAATTCGATCATATTACGGAAACTCTTAAGGAACTGCACTGGCTGCCTATAGAACAGAGGATTATTTTAAGATTAACCTTATCACCTACAAGGCCTTAAATGACTTGGCGCCACCATATATTAAACAACTATTGGATTTTTACCGACCGGGTCGTGCCTTGCGGTCTTCTAAAGATTTTTTACGTCTTAAGCAACCTAATTTTAATCTAATTACTTATGGGCGACGGGCTTTTTCAGTTGCAGCGCCGAGACTTTGGAACGCGCTTCCTTTTGAGATCAGGGCTTCCTCCAATGTGAACAGTTTTAAACAAGTTTTAAAGACTCATCTTTTTAAGATTGCGTATAATGTGTAATGTTTCTTTTTTATAATTTTAGCTTTTATTACCCTTTTTATAATTTTTAGTAATAATTTTAGCTTTTACTACCCTTTTTATTATTTTTAGTAATATATATATATATATATATATATTTTCTCTCCATTAGCATTGTAAGATTTTATACCCAGTTTTTATATGATTTAAACGATTATTTTCATTATTACTACCATTGTAAAGCGCGCAGAACAGAAATGTATGTGCGCTATATAAGAAATTTATTATTATTATTATTATTATTAACGAGGAGTAGATTATATTCCAAATGAAGCAAAACAATACTAAACATCTTACTCAAGAAAAAATATCCAATTTTGTACAATTGTAAAGGTACTTTTCGTGTTTTCTTGAAAATATGACGTCATAAGTGACTCCTATTTTTAGTAACAACATCGGAAATTTGTAAAGCAGTGTTGAAAACGTTACAAACTTTTTTGCTACACAAAAATAAGATTTATAGCGAAAACTCCAACTCAATCCGATAAAATGGTGTGAAGTTACAGCTAATGAAAGGATTCAAAATTCCCGCCTGATGACCATATATGGTCAATATTGAGGCTATTTAAACGCGAGGAAGAATTAATGGTTCGACACAGGAACAAAGACAACGTTGTATAAAATCAAAATTGTAGTTTTTTCAACTTGAGGTTTGTGGGGCTATGACGCGTTTTTCGTCACGAAATACGTCATAACGACGCCATTATGGCCAATTATGACGTATTTCGTGACGAAAAACGCGTCATAGCCCCACATACCTCAAGTTGAAAAAACTACAATTTCAATTTTATACAACACTGTCCTTGTTCCTGTGTCGAACCATTAATTCTTCCTCGCGTTTAAATAGCCTCAATATTGACCATATATGGTCATTAGGCGGGAATTTTGAATTCTTTCATTAGCTGTAACTTCACACCATTTTATCCAATCGAGATGCGGTTTTCGCCATAAATCATAACATTCTATAAAGAAAACTAATATATGATTTTGACTGTTTCTTTCCTAAATTTTTATACTAATGTCAAATTTGGTCATCAATTATGACGTCACAATAGCAGTCACATGGGATCACATGACACAAATTGAAAGATAATTTATAAACCTACTTTCCTGCCAAGTTTCGTCACATTCGATGCAAACTACTTCTGTCTATGCCCGGAAACTCTCAGTTTTGAGAGGTGTGGGAGAAAAAGCCCTAGCAACCGACCACCGTGCAATATCTCAAGAAGGTAACATCGCTAGGTGACCAAACTTGGGTAAAGTTATCTTGGAGGTAAGGGGGTGCACCACCAAGGTCAGGTGGCATGACGTCATCGATGACGTCATCAAAACTAGAGAAGTCAATATCTCAAGAAGGTAACATCGCTAGGTGACCAAACTTGGGTACAGTTATCTTGGAGGCAAGGGGGGTGCACCCACCAATGTCACGTGGCATGACGTCATCGATGACGTCATCAAAACTAGAGAAGTCAATATCTCAAGAAGGTAACATTGCTAGGTGACCAAACTTGGGTAAAGTTATCTTGGAGGCAAGAGGGGTGCACCGCCGAAGTCACGTGGCATGACGTCGTCGATGACGTCATCAAAACTAGAGAAGTCAATATCTCAAGAAGGTAACATCGCTAGGTGACCAAACTTGGGTAAAGTTATCTTGGAGGCAAGGGGGGTGCACCCACCAAGGTCACGTGGCATGACGTCATCGATGACGTCATCAAAACTAGAGAAGTCAATATCTCAAGAAGGTAACATCGCTAGGTGACCAAACTTGGGTAAAGTTATCTTGGAGGCAAGGGTGGTGCACCACCAAGGTCACGTGGCATGACGTCATCGATGACATCATCAAAACTAGAATAGTCAATATCTCAAGGAGGTAAAATCGCTAGGTGACCAAACTTGGGTAAAGTTATTTGGTGGAAAGGGGGAGCACCACCAAGGTCATGTGGTATGACGTCATCGATGACGTCATCAAAACTAAAAAGTCGATACCGCGATGACAGTAATGCTGGTATGTCAGTAATGATTCGAGCTCCGCTTTTAGGCATTGCCTAAATCTATATATTACATAATGCATACCTTTGACTGCTTCGAGGGGACGAGCCAGAAAGGTATGGGCACGAGAATAGGTGCTGAATCATGTGTGTGTGATAATTCGATGCGGGGGGGGGGGGGGGGGGACTCCCATATGTCGTCGGGCGGGGGTGCTCGTCGTATCTTTTAGGGGTTAAAATTCGGGCTCCAGGTATCTTTAAGGGTATAAGACGAAAAAAGGCCAATTTTCCCAGAGAATGGGTGTTCGCGGCAAAAATGCGAGACGCTAGTGCCGTGGTAGTCGTTTCTTGCACGATCGTAGCTGGATGAGTTTGAGAGCTATGTTGAAAATGGTATCTTTTAGGGGTTAAAATACTGATTGACCACACCTAGATTGGCATCTTTTGAAATTTTATTTTCCCGACGAGCACCCCTTCCCAACGTCCCCCTCCCCCCCCCCCCCCCCCCCAGTTTATACTCACATCGGTGTACCATTTGTCTTTGAGTAGCCGCATCTGTGTAGCGTTCGGCGAGTCCGAAGAAGCAAACTCACTGGCCTTTTCCATGTAGCGTTCTTGTAAATCTTGTATAATCCCCAGCATTCTGACATCTGCAGTTATGGCTGCAAGAATCTCCACATATTGTTGCCCCGCTAGAAGATCCGCGAATCCGTCTTCGAGAAAAAAAAATCGCATGTCATTAACCAGCGTCAGATATTTTTTCGCGAACCCCGGGGTTCGTGATGACGCTCGCCATCTAGGATTAGGATCTCTGACCATGCTGACGGCGGGGTTTTCTAGGGCGCGCAAAGATTTGTGGGACAGTTTAGAGAGTATCTAAAGGGAGACCCCGGCTGTTTAGCCTTTTCAAGCTCAGAGGAAACTTTGACAACTCAAAAACATTCGTCAAAACTGAACCTGAAACGAATCTTGCCTCTTGTTTTTTGGTGAGATTCTCATAGCGATAATTACTCACTGTAGCCATGCATATGATTATTGCCCCCGCAGGGTTTTGGCCCAGAGGCCAAAACCCGAGGAGGCATTATAGAATCCCCCGCGTAAAGAGAAAATATAAGGGTATATGGTGGTACATATGCCAGAAAAAATCTCGATTCGTCGGAGCAGGGCCCGCAAAAGGTATCGGGTAACGTTTATGATTGGATGATCAGATCACGTGACTCTCAAAGGGCCCGCAAAAGGTCTTGGGTAACGTTTATGATTGGATGACGAGATCACGTGGGACGCAAAGTAATTGACAGAGCCTAACAAAGAGCTGTTCTTCGTAAGCGTGGGCTTGAGACCTCTACTGTTGTCACTGGAGGCCAATAAAAATTATAAACATCACAACAAACTGGTCGTGACATTTAATAAATCACCAAAAACTCTAAGGAGACGCTCAGCCGAAGTCAGTCAGTGCAATCCATAGTTCAGAGTTAGCAAATGTTGAGCTGCTGTGGCTGTGTAGTCTAGAGAAAAACTTGAATGTTCACAAAGCTAAGAGCTCTAAACTTCATAATAGTAGTAAAGCATTCAAAATGGTTGCTATTGTGCTTAACAATAGGTTAACTCTATAAAATCCTCTCTAGCTTTCGCTACGAAAAAATGTGATAATTGACTGACAAGATTTACATTTCATAAGTTCACAAACCTCAGAAAGAGGACTTTAGAATTATTATTTTTTGCTTCAGCACAAGGGAGAAGTCGGCGTTTTTGTCTTCTTCCGTTGTGTGCGCTGTCTGCTGTGTAACGGTTGCCGCTAAAGTATTCTAAGCCGGAAATCTGGCAAGGGCGGAACGCGTTTTTTAGTTCTGTTAAATTAAGTTCTATTATAAGCTCTTTAGCAGCTTTAGGTGATAGCTGGTATAAAAACGCCGATATAGGTTATTAGGGAGCAGCGATTGAAAAAGAGCAAAAGCAGAGAAGTCGCGAAGTCGCGAAGCAGAGACAGCCAACGAGAGTCTTGTGTTCTGTTCTCCGTTGTAAGTATTTCCGGAAAGATCAATTGGCTTTTCATAGAATTTTCAAACAATATTTTTGTGCGCAAGTGTTCATGAGTAAGAATGTGTATTAAAAGTCGTTTTGGAATTGTGACACAATAGTTTTCAGAAGAGTTTTCGGTATTTTCGGTTTCGTAAGAGTTTTGACGGCTTTTAGTCCTTTTGGTTAGAATTGTTTGTAGAGTTTCGCCTTATAGAATTTCAATGTATTTTAACGGTTTTGTAAATACAACTGACAAACTCCAACAAGCTGATAACGGTGGGTTCGCGTGTTGTCTGCAACAGCTGTAAAAATGTTAATTGAATACTTATTACATCTGCAGTTTAAAAAGCACGGGGGCAGCTCTAGTGAGAACTATTACTAGTTCTAACATAATTATAACACAATTCTTACTCGACAGCTGCCCAGCCTTATGCTATCTGCGGGTGGTTCTCCCATGTAAACAAAACGTTGCTGTTGTATCGGGCGGCGCGATATTGGAAACGTAAACGCCACTCTTGCGCTTGACACCCTTAAAGGGCTGAAGGGTACTTTAAAGTGCTACTCAAGGCTGAAATTTTAATGACTTATTTGTAGTCCAGTCATTCTATGGAAAAAAAGGGGTCAACCTGTCACTAATTGCAACAGAAGGTTTCTAGACGGTTTCAGGTGCCGAAAGTCCCCCTTTATAACATACTAAAAGTCCTAAGAAATCCTATCACGGGAACACGGTGAAAAATTGCGTTGTTTAGGTCGCCTTGGAAAGGATTTTTTCTGCATGAAAACGAGGCTGTGCATAATACTTCCTAAATATTATTCAAGATTTACTTCTTTTGTGCAAGGAAATGTCCAAATGATATCCATAATTTCAATCCTAATATTAATATTAATCATGTAGACTAAGTTTTATTTTATTTTGTTATTTTTCTCTCAAACTGCTGAGTATTTTTTCTTGATGAAAATTTCTTGAATGATGAACTCGCAATCTTGCTCGTTCAATCTGTCTCAAACAAACTGAGTTACATGATTATGAATATAAAATAAAGTTGATTGAATCTGCTACGAATGCGAAGCTCTAGCTACCAGTTGATTGAGTAAAGCCCGTCACTACTAAAAGTGTTGCGTTTCTTTGCTGCCAAACAAGCATCTGAATAGAGAGAGTCACTTAAGGACCCGCTCGACGCTCGAGAAGAATTGCCTCAGTTACTATATGAAGATTAGAATCATCTTACTACAAATAAACGTCATACTAAAGAATCAGCTGTCAACTCAACTCTCCGAAGGAGCAGTTTTGTCGAGAGTACGCGGGATTTGCAGTTAGGGTTTCCCCTGCTAATTATGCACACAAATAAAGACGACTGTGAGTGATTTTTCCAAATTTACATTGAGCATTTCATGGCAATGTATTTTATGTAGAAATATCTGATTCTTCGATTTTAAAAGAGCAATTTTAGAAGAGCAATGAGCATGAGTTTTTCAAAAGTTTATATTTGTTCACTGATTATGTATCAGTCAATTCCAGCGGTGACCATCCCCCCCCCCCCCGGACACCGTGGGGCATTTGCACACCAGTGCCTTCCCTGGGGTGGGGAATTTTGAAAATTTTGCTGGCCCCGGGGTCGGGAATTGTTTTTCCCCGGGGGAGGGGGGTGGGGAATTTTGGTTTTCTCATCTCAAGCGCGTCGGGTTTTGCGAACTACAACCCAGTTACAGAAAATAACGCCACATAAAATATAATGCAGAGCATGGCCCGTATACACCACGTTTGGAGACTGACACATTTGCACATTTCACAGTTAACGCCGTCTTCTATAGAGAAGAAACAGATTTCGCAATTTCGTCTCAGTGGAAAAACATAAAAATGAATTGACACTATAAACAGAGTTCCAATTCCGCAAAAAGTCAATTAACATAACTGCGAAATAGTTGCTCTGCAAATAGAATAAAGGTAAATTTCGCATTGAGAGATGCAGCTAAATGGCTACAACCGCGAATGGCCTAGGAATGTCACTTCTTTATTTATATTTTGTCTCACTTTCAGTGAAATGAGAACTCGTTCAAAGACGAGAAAACTAAAGTACATTTTAAAAAAACGAATTGCAAATGCTCGGACAGTATAAATGGAGTTGAAGTTTTTGTTGTGAAGCTTTGTCACGCAGAGTTACCGTCTTTTTCTCGTCCCGGGGGTGGGGCATTTTTCCGCTTTTTGTGTTCCCCGCCGTGGGGTATTCTGCATTTTTGCTAGCCCGGGGCGGGGAATTTTCAGTTTTATTTTTAGAAATGACCAAATGCCCGGGGGGGGGGGGGCATGGTCACCGCTGGAATTGACTGATACATTACACGAACGAGTTTGAAGTGGTTCTAGCCAATAATTTTGTATTATATTATTTCAGAGGAGCAAACTCAAGATGAATGGTGTTACTTGCAAAGTTTTCATGTTTGCCACAATAATAATAATAATTTGCCGAAACTTAGGCAAAGTGTTTTGCTCGAAGATTGTGGTCGCACACACGACACACCCAAGTGACAAAAAGGTCCACATTTAAGGGGCTTCGTATTTCGAATTCAATCAGCTGGCAAATAATAATATCGCAAAATCAGTAAAGTCTGCCCAAGTGCGACCCTGGGGCTGCTCTGTTGAGAGACTAAAATACTAAATTTCTGTTTGCGGTTTGCACACGCACACGATAGTGCTGTTACACGGGCCAAACCTATCCCTGCTCGTTCGTGTAGAGAGCACATGTTTGTTTCGGTGTCACGCTTACACGGGGTGCGACATTTGAAATCAGCCAGAAGGGCTAGTGTGTACCCTATTTTGACACTCAACTTGGAATTCAAATGACATTTTTTTCTTTGCCGCCGGTACACTGCCAGCAAATAAATCCGAACCGCAAATGGATGAAGTTTGCCGTGATATGCAGTGAGCAATGCGCAACCAATAGGACGGATGTAATGGTCCTACGGGAAAAAAGGGAGTAAATGAATAAATAATGCTAGCAAAGAGCGCGGTGATGATATTGTGGTAATCCCGGGCACAAATAACCGAATTTTGATCGTGTACATAACCTCCGCTAAAACCAAACTCCTTCGTAAGGCGCCGCACGTCAAGGGCCGGTCATCATTTATCGCCAGGAGGAGTAGTATGATTATTCTATGTTTGGGCGAGCGAAAGGGGGATCTCTCGTAGGGGTAGCTGCAAGTACCAATTGCAGCAACTTTTATTCATTTGCATTTTTCGCAACTGGATACGATAAAAATTGCAGCGCGCATTGCGTCATTTGTTCCGCGCTCACGCACGTTGTAGGATTCACCTATATCCTACTCTTGGAAAGGTTATGAGTAATTTGCGGCGCATGAGGAAGAAACAAATCTACCTGGTTTGTCAACATACAAAATGGCATTTTCTCCTACATTGTTTCAGGGCTTGATGAAATGCCCTTATCAAATCAGGCGCACCGAAAGAGGCATGCCACGGCCTTTATACATTTACATTTATGCTGAACCCTAGTTCAAATAGGGAGTTGTGGGGGATCACGAAAACTTTTAACAGTTCTAAGGAGCGTTGTTCATGGTACTTTCAGAGGGATATCACTTCAAATTGTTCGTTTATTTCACAAAACTGACAAAATGTTTCGCACCCCCACACCATGCGGTCTTGAATTTGTATTTCATCCCCTAGCAAAAGGGCAACACTCTGTGACGCGTTTGGAACGTCCTGAAAATTCGAGCTCACGGCTAGGAGTGGAGGTGTGTCGGAATATTTTGTTACACACGTTCCTCGGATGGGACACGACTTCGCGAAACTACAGTGGCGCGTCACTCCAGAATTTCATCTCACTCGATCGTTTCGAGAGCAAGCCAAAGCGTTCCAGCAGACTAATAGCACTAGAGTGCGTAGCCGGCTCTGTACGTTTGTTGTTTTCGAGAGGAGTCGGTTACGAGACAGATTCCATGGGTCGCACTCGCCTCCACGGATCGCACTCGGCTCCGGACCGCGCTTCGCGCGGAGATCCTTTCTCGAAAAACTCGAGAGCCAGCTAGGCTGGCTAAATAGCACTCGAGAGGAGGTCGCGGCTGCAGGGGGAAGAGCTGTTGGTTGAGCGCCGGACAACCTTCTACGCATTATAAGATGCAACTGTACCACAGGATGTAGCACCAACAGGATGTAGCACACTACGATCATTACTCCTTGCCGCAAGTATAACAGAATGATCACACCCGCCTGTTGCCACTGCAAAGGGACTCTGCAACTCTCCGATTATAATGATGGTCTCGGAACACTTTTTTTCAATTTTGAACTACTTTTACCTTTATAAATACATTTTTATTGACTATGGAAATAGAAACGATAACCTCAGAGCTCTTTAATATTTTTTGGTCGCTTTTGTTAATGTTTATGCTAAAAAACTTCGCAAACAATTAACATATTAGGGAAGCGGAGAAGACCGAAAACTCAAAACACTCTTTTTAAGCGTAAATGATATGTAAATACCATATTAATTGATTGAACAGCTTGCCATTCATAGAATTACGACAAATCCTCGAAAATCAGGCAGAAAATACTATTAAAACGGGCAAAATAGCGCTACTTCCGGTTTCAGCTTCGTTTTCATGTTGCAGGAGAGCGCGCGTATCAATGATGCTCATTTTAGAGGCTTTCCCGTGCTAGGATTTTTTAGGACTTTTAGTATGTTGTTTAGTACGTTCAACTGACCAATATTGTGAAGAAAAACCTTCTGTTGCAATTAGTGACGGGTCAAACCATAGAATGACTGGACTATTGATTGCACATTCAAAATAAGGAAGAATGTCGCTTATTTCGCGTTCATAGCTCTTTTGGTTACAGAGATATTCAAGATTTTTACTTATGCAAATTAGCAAAAAATGACGTCACAACAAGACAAGGGCAAAAGAGGCCTACAATATGTATAATTCTGTTTGGGACAATAAGATTCACTTCAAACTTGGTAATAACAAAGAAGAACCAAGACCTCATACATCCATATGCTAATTAATGTTTCCATGGTAACACGTTTGGCTATAGAAGTGATTCCTGGAAAAATAGGTAAAGTCTGTGAAATATTCCCTAAGTTGTGAAAGTCTTCGAAACTTCCTGATTTGTTTGCCAACACAACCCAGAGTATTTTGGCAAAGTATTGTAGTACTTCACTTGTAGGTGAATAAGTTTCAGATTTTTCCTATTTTTTAAACAGACAGCCCTAGTGTCAATAGCGTTACCATGGAAACAGTAATAAACATGTCAGAGGTTGTGGTTTTGGTCCTTCTTTGTTATTACCAAGTTTTAAGTGAATCTAACTATCCCAAACAGAATTATACATAAAACATTGTTGGTCTCTTTTGCCCTTGTCTTGTTGTGACGTCATTTTTTGCTAATTTGTATAAGTAAAAATCTTGAATATCTCTGTAACCAAAAGAGCTATGAACGCGAAATAAGCGACATTCTTCCTTATTTTGAATGTGCAATAAAATAAGCCATTAAAATTTCAGTCTTGAGTAGCACTTTAACGACTGGCGTGCGTTTAATTACTGACAAGACGTATAATTTATTTAATATTAGCTTAGTTTGCCCGAGGGCCGGGAAATCCTCACAGAGCGAGGCTCCAATTACAAGGTTCCCTGGTCGGTGTGATGGGTTAGTAAGTAAGTTGTAAGTCCTGCACTGAGGATGGGCAACTTCCGACGACCCCGTGGTTCTTAACGTCCCTCTGGTTCTGGTTAGTGTAGTGCATCATATGTGAGAGTCGCGGGACCTACGCTTTAACGTCCTTATCTGAGAAGACGCGAAGGTCTAACCAGTTGCAGATATTAGAGCAAAGGCAGCACCTTCTCCTCAATTATTTTAGAAAAGACCCTGAGTGTTGGTCCGGCCGGGGCTTTGAACTCCCAACCTCCTGCACATAAGCCCGGCGCTCTACCACAGCGCTAACCGATCGTCGGTTAGACGAAAACACAAGGCAGTTTTTAGGGAAGGTTTAAACTCTACGCGCGCAAAGCGCGCCGACAATTTAGAGCCCAGCATGTAAAATTACAGCATGTTTGAGAGAACTTTGATATATAGGGTGCAAAATCGGGAGTTTCAAGGATTGTTTTGGGAGAACTAGGGTGAGGGGCACAATTATTTATGGCTGCAAAATTTATCATAAAATCGTTTTAACGTAAACAATAATAATTCCCTCACACGGTGTGTTTTGAATGTTTTTATTTTATAACGACCAAAAAAATTGACGTTCGGGGTCAGGAGCTTCGCGAACTGAGAGGCTGGCAATACAAAATGATTATGGGCCATCTTGAAAGACTATTAAAAGACTATTAAATGAATTCCAGGAAAAAGTAAATTCATTTTGGAATTTTTAATTTTTCACTATTACCGAGACCTTAATCGAAAAGTTAAATGGGCATGTTGAGCTGGTTTGGCGCAAATGCGCTCCATATAAACCACGCCTTTCTATTCTAGGGCAGAATAAGTCGAGAAGCGTACCATACCTAAATTAAATTTTACCTTTAACGTTATCTGATAACTCGGCGATTTGATTTTGGATTTTTGTGATGAGATCATTGGTTCCTGTGGCGTCTGAGCCCTCGTCGCCGCCCATAAACCCATTGATGTTATCAAACCACCCGACCACGTTGTTGCATTGTCCCATAAAGTCCGCCAATTTGCCAAAGGCTCCGAATGCAGCAACAATCATTGGAAAGGCCCTTTTTCCTGCTGCCTACAAAATAGAACACAAGAAAACGACGCACAAGTATGACGGGGGATTGATGAACATAAAGACAGTGTCCGATGGGCGTGACATACGGTTTGTTTTGAAGCCCATAAAAGTTGCTCCTAATGAGGAAACAGTAAAGGTAGTACAGTAGAAACCCGCGTATACGAACCTGGATTTTTTTAATTTAGCCTAAACAGGTTCTGATATAAATGGTATTTAAAGCAAATTTAAGCTACCAAGGTTCTTAAAATAGGGTCTTAAATTTTCTTATGAATTTCATTTGAATTATTATTAATAAATACTACAGGAATTGGCAGTTAAACACAAACATACAACACAACTTTAAAGAAAAATCTTCCACTGCAGCAGTTTCTACCTATATACTTTTACAGCAACTTCACTGATAAGAACCTAACTTAAAATTTAAGGCTTAATTGGTTCTTAAAACCAAGGCTCTTATACGCAGGTTTTTACTGTACTGCAAAGCTATCTAATGAATGTTATTATTGTAATTTTACTTTAATCGGTTTAAGTGATATGAAGTCATAGAACAGCCAGCTAATGGTGTTATTTCAATGTTTCTTAGCACAAGTACAAAACGTATAACATTGACACACCCATCGGAAACAGGGTTTTTAAACGCGCTAAAAGCATTGATGAAGATATTGAAATGCGAAACCGGACAATTTGAAAAATCTGAAAAGAGTATACCAGAAGCACCGTACACATGATTTATTGGTAAAAGTTATTACCTGAGTTTCACGTGACGCAGGGAACAACGAAACATTGCTTGGTTTGTGATGCTTCTTATGGTGTGAAGGTAGAGAGATAGAACTAGGGATCGTCCCCAGCGAAACCAAACCGCAAAGAACAACCGTACTGGTCCACATCTTTGGAGCCTTTCTGGTAGCGAATGGAGAGTGAAAGAATGAAGTGAGATTTGTAAGCAGTACGACTTTGATAACGTCATTTGTAATAAAGAACGCGTACCAGAGCGTGATCAAAGAAATCAACAGGTTATTGCTGGTCTTGGAAAACACTAACTCGAAAAAATCCCTTGCCACTAACTTAATGTGAAATTAATAAGCTTACTAAGGGAGAGAATTTGAAATGTTTCTTGTCATCATTTTCGCTGTAGAAACAAAAAACTAATCAGCAAAACATTTGCTTGGTCTGTGTTTAGTTCAAAGAATATTAATTAAAAATTAAATTGCATAACTATTAATTCGTGAGGTGACACAATTTGATTGCGCAAGTACCATATGAAAGCCCTCTTATCAAAATGAACTATTTAAATTGTTATTTTGTTTCTATTTTAACAATGGTTGTAAATTAGTTTTTGAACCTTTTTTAAAGGGGGTCGGAATGTATTAATTTTTTCGCTGTTAAAAAATATGATATAAAAATCATTTACAATTAGTTAAAGCTCTATTCTTTTAAATAGTCTGTTAGTTTAATAGTCTTTAAAATACACAGAATAAATGGATTTAAAATAGTGAAAGCCGGCCTCTTTCTAAAATAACCCTGGAGAACTGACATAAAATAAAATAGTTTTTACATCCTTTTTAAATACAAAATAGAGAGATTTGCTTTGTCTGTCTAAAAAATAATATAAAGTGGAGTTTAATAGGAATCTCACAATCATAAATGCACAATATAGTCTAAACTCTATTATTTGTAATTGTCTTTAAATAAGATACAATAAAAATAGAATACTTTTCAAACAATAGTCGTGGTAACACTTGCCAAGTTAGCCAAAGCTTAGGGTTTGGTTTTCACTACGACATAAGCGACGTAAGCATAAGAACGGAAGCATTTGATCCTTATGCTTACGCTTATGTTGTAGTGAAAACCACACTAAAAAAATAGTTAGTTTGATCCTTATGCTTACGCTTATGCTTATGTTGCTAATGAAAACCAACCCTTAGAGCAGATTTTCACGTGAATTGCTTTTGTTCTAAAAACTAATTAATATTTGGAACAATAAAACTCACGAGAATATGTGCTATAAGCCGTGGCAAGCATGGCTAATGTAACCACGACGACTAATAAAACTATACATTCGAAATAGCAAAGTACGTCAATGATTTAGACCCCGTCCACACCTACACCGTTTTCAAACGAAAACGGATACTTTTTGCTCCGGATACGGCTATCGTCCATACTACAACGCCGAAAACGATCACTGAAAAGGGCAAAAACACTATACGAAAACGATAAGTGTTGACGCAAATCTTTTTGAAAACGGAGCAAAAAGTATCCGTTTTCGTTTGCAAACGGTGTAATGTGGACGGGGTCTTAGAATTACATATTAAATCAATTTTTGTCAAACATTATCCGAAGACGCTGTGTGGCTCGACTTCAGAAGAATATATGTCTGAATGACTCAGTACTCTTTGGACCAAAAGGCCATTTTTCCTGGCTTTCAGAGAGCACAGCAGATCCCCAAAACACGCTGGCGAAGTGATACCAAACTACAACAGGCCGGATTCAATCTCCGATCAAGTTCTACCTAACGACTTAAATAAGGAGGTTGACTATAACACGGTATGGCCTACTATATTGAGAAGTACAACTACGCGGTTCTGCGACGCGGAGTATGCTGGAAAAGCTATCAGCCTGATAATGATACCTTAGGTTAACGACTCTACTATGACATTTGTTAGAATTAAACGAACTCGTGTTTTTTTAATTAGATTACATGAACAAGAGCCACGATAAAAACATTTTAATGTTTATACATACCTTATCTGTTTGAAGCCTTGCTATTCCTTAATCGTATCTATAAGAATCATCAATCAAGTAATTTCCTAAACTCAATGAATCATGGCCTATTTAACTTTATAAATGCATTATAGGGCTTCTCCAAATGTCCAACGGCTTTTGATTTTGCTGGTCTCTTCAACGCACAGCATGATCTTCAAAAATTAAGTTGGACACAGGTCCTGCTTGGTCAAGGAAGAGATCTATTACTGAAAGGAATTCGCAAAATAGATTAGGTTCACACATTTAGTTTGAATTATAAGACTTATACGAAATAGAAATAAAATCAGAAAAATAGATATCAAAATATTAACAATAGGTTTAAAATCAACAATAGGTCTTATTCTATTTTGAAAATCATCAGCAATAGCTCAGAAATAGCGCAAAATAGTTTTTCAGATACATAGTAAAAGAAGAATCATCCATCAAGTAATTTCCTAAACTCAATCATGGCCTATTTTAACTTTATAAATGCCATTTCCTGTATTTACTATAAGGCTTCTCCAAATGTCCAACGGCTTTTGATTTTGCTGGTCTGGCTTCAATGCACAGCATGATCCATTCAAAACTTAAGTTGGACACAGGTCCCGATTGGGCAAGGAAGAGATCTATTACTGAAAGGAATTCGCAAAATAGATTGGGTTCACACATTTTGTTTGAATGATAAGACCTATACGAAATAGAAATAAAATCAGAAAAATAGATATCAAAATATTAACAATAGGTTTAAAATCAACAATAGCTCTGATTCTATTATTTTGAAAATCATCAGCAATAGTTCAAAAATAGCGCAAAATAGTTTTTCAGATACATAGTAAAAGAAGAATCATCCATCAAGTAATTTCCTAAACTCAATCATGGCCTATTTTAACTTTATAAATGCCATTTCCTGTATTTACTATAAGGCTTCTCCAAATGTCCAACGGCTTTTGATTTTGCTGGTCTCTTCAACGCACAGCATGATCCATTCAAAAATTAAGTTGGACACAGGTCCCGCTTGGGTAAGGAAGAGATCTATTACTGAAAGGAATTCGCAAAACAGATTAGGTTCACACATTTTAGTTTGAATTATAAGACTTACAAGAAAACAGCCCGTCACTTCGTGACGCTAGAAGACTCAACCTGATTGCCCCCTTCCTTAAAACTGCTTTTTACTAATGACCTCCCTTCAAGAAAGTCACCCTGCAACATGCCTTTTTTGTATGTTTTGCACTGGTCTCCCTGATTTTTTGGTGTCTGTCCGAAGAACGTGCTAAAATTGAAAACGCAAGCCTATTACACAGAAAACCCATTTGACATCGGAATTGTTTGTATGCTTATTATATCTCAGTAAGGGAAGAGAAGAAACAGGTAAAGTAAAATTGTTCTAAGAAATTTTTAGTTCATTGCCCCCGCAGGGTTTTGGCCCAGAGGCCAAAACCCGAGGAGGCATTATAGAATCCCCCGCGTAAAGAGAAAATATAAGGGTATATGGTACATATGGTAGAAAAAATCTCGATCCGTCGGAGCAGGGCCCGCAAAAGGTATCGGGTAACGTTTATGATTGGATGATCAGATCACGTGACTCGCAAAGGGCCCGCAAAAGGTCTTGGGTAACGTTTATGATTGGATGACCAGATCACGTGACTCGCAGCGTGGGTTTGAGACCTCTACTGTTGTCACTGGCGGACAATAAAAATTCTTGAACATTCACAACAAACTGGTCGTGACATTTAATAAATCACCAAAACTCTAAGGAGACGCTCAGCGGCCGAAGTCAGTCAGTGCAATCATAGTTCAGAATTAGCAAATGTTGAGCTGCTGTGGCTGTGTAAACTTGAATGTTCACAAAGCTAAGAGCTCTAAACCTCATAATAGTAGTAAAGCATTCAAAATGGTTGCTATTTTGCTTAACAATAGGTCCGCTACGAAAGAATGTGATAATTTACCGACAAGATTTCCTTTTTATAAGTTCACAAAACTTATAAAGAGGACTTTAGAATTATTATTTTTTGCATCAGCACAAGGGAGAAGTAGGCGTTTTTGTCTTCTTCCGATGTTGTGCGCTGTCTGCTGTGTAATGGTTGCCTCTAAAGTATACTAAGTAGGTTAAAATAGTACCTTTGTTGACCGGAAATCTCGCAAGGGCGGAACGCGTTTTTTGTTCTGTTAAATTAAGTTCTATTAAATAAGCTCTTTAGCAGCTTTAGGTGATAGCTGGTATAAAAACGCAGATATAGGTTATTAGGGAGCAGCGATTGAAAAAGAGCAAAAGCAGAGAAGTCGCGAAGCAGAGACAGCCAACGAGAGTCTAAAGTCTTGTGTTCTGTTCTCCGTTGTAAGTATTTCCGGAAAGATCAATTGGCTTTAAGCTTTCAAATATTCATAGAGTTTTTCAAACAAGATTTTTGTGCGCAAGTGTTTCTGAGTAAGAATGTGTATTAATAGTCGTTTTGGAATTGTGACACAATAGTTTTAAGAATTTTCGGTATTTCGCTAGAGTTTCGTAAGAGTTTTGACGGCTTTTCGTACTTTTGGTTAGAATTGTTTGTAGAGTTTCGGCTTATAGAATTTCACCATGTATCTTAACGGTTTTGTAATACAACTGACAAACGCCAACAAGCTGATAACGGTGGGTTCGCGTGTTGTCTGAAACAGCTGTAAAAATGTTAATTGAATACTTATTACATATGCAGTTTAAAAAGCACGGGGGGCAGCTCTAGTGAGAACTATTACTAGTCATAGGATGTTTTTTAGAGAATTTCATTCATGGCTTAGCGTGCGCTCTGTAGGCAGTGTAAGTTTGTACAAACTTGAATGAAAATTTTTCTCAGCTCAAATCTTTCGAATTAAAATTATCCCTGCACATAATAGTAAGTATTCTGTAATAGAACCATTTAGGTTTGGATGTCTATGGTGCTTTTGGCTGAGGGGAATGAGTTCTTTTTAGTTTACGTGGGAGATTTCAACATGGCCGCGATGGCGAATTAGAACTTAGCCAAAGGTGAATCTTTTCCAACAAAAACACGCCCACTGGAGAGATTTCCTTCTTCTCTTCGGGTTTATGTCCTTCGTTTTGCGATACAGCGTAACGATTTATAGTTAGAGAATATTATTCATGGCTTTGCTTTGTGTAAATATGTCACTCGCGCGCTGAGGAAAGCAAAGGCACTGGTACGTTTGTTCAAGCTGAATGAAATTTTTTCTCAACTTAAATCTTTCGAATAAGAATTATCCCTGTACATTCCTGCAAGTAATCTGTGACAAAACCATTTAGGTCTGAATGACTATGGTGCTTTCGGCTGTGCGAACTGAGTTCTTTTTTATGTTCTGTGAGAGATTTTAAAAATGGGGGCGATGGCCGCAGCTTTGTCCCTCGCTTAAGAAATCGCTTGAATTAGAACTTAGGGACCGGTCATAAATTAGAGGGGGGGGGGAGGGCTGGTGCATTTTTATTTTGGTCTACATGTTTTTGGGAAACCCTCCCCTGACAAGATGCACGAAAAATGTTGGCCCTCCCAAATGCGGTGACATATTTAATGATGACCGCCCCCCCCCCCCCATTATTCACTAGATATAGATTTGGAAAAATATAGACATTTTTATTAGCTGTTTAAATCTACTTTTCATGTTATAATAGCAGTGCAAGATTTGATGTCTTTCCTACCCGAAAGTTACTTTTACATATAGACATGTACATTATTTTGCTTAAATCCCAGATAATAATTATCCTGCCAGGTTGAGTATTACTTACATTGTCATTGGTAAATCTAGAGATCCTAGGGTCATAGCAAGCCTGCAAAAACTCTAAAACTGGGAGGGAGGGCACAACACATCAGCAACTCAAGGCAGCATTTTAATAAGGGAAAGTTAAAATTCTCTTGCGCGCGGAGCGCGCCGAAAATTTAGAGACCAGCATGTGAAATTTCTGCATGTTTGGGGGAACTTTGATATGCAGGGTGCAAAATCGGGAGTTTTAAGGATTGATTGGGGGAAAAACTGGCCCTATAAGCACTACGGCCATGTATTACCCAAACAACGTTTGCGTAAAAAATAATGACCCTCCCTTTATCATTTGCACCAAATTTGTTGACCCTCCCTTTTTCACCTGCATGAAAATTAGAGGCCCTCCCCATATTTGCACCAGCCCTCCCCCCCCTCTAATTTATGACCGGTCCCTTAGCCCAGGGTGAATCTTTTCCAACAAAAACACGCTCACTGTCGAGATTTCCACCTTCTCTGAAGGTTTGTGAACTTCTTTTGGCGACACAGCTTTAGGCCTAAGCGGAGTGAGTGCGAACGATTTAGCCAATCACAAACGTTTGCGCAGACAACCCGATTATAATAGTATAGATACGAAATAGAAATAAAATCAGAAAAATAGATATCAAAATATTAACAATAGGTTTAAAATCAACAATAGGTCTTATTCTATTTTGAAAATTATCAGCAATAGTTCAAAAATAGCGCAAAATAGTTTTTCAGATACATAGTAAAATTAAAAAATATATATTAGTTGGTTTGGTACGGGCACTAAATTGTTTCCAAAAAAATGTTTTGAAAATGTAATAAATAAAATATTTGTTCGGAAAAATTTGGCTATCCCAGTCGCCTAAAGGAAAGATGTATTAACTGGTTTTATATCTTGTATTGTTCATTGTTGTATTTATAACTGATTGGCTTTATTTTCATGTCGAGTGCCGCTGATATTCTTCACGAGTACCAGAAAGTGTTGTGTCTTGGCCACATGAGTTGGAGGAAAGAAAACAAAACTGCCGATCAAGACCCAACAATGTGTCTAGACAGGGATGCGTTTTTGCGGTGATCGCAATCGATACGTGATTTCCGGCTATGAAAAACGTTTTTGAGCCGTAGAGTGGGAATCCTTAAATGTATTTTTGAACGCGGAATACCCCACCGAGCATTAAACCCTCTTAAATCAGACTTTTAGTTATCCTGCTCGCAGGCGTTGGAGAGTAGTTTTAGGTCGAGAAACGCGAGTTTGCTTTCGCTTGGCCGCCTTTTGTCACAAATCCAAGATGGCGGAAAAGCCGTATCCGGAGCAAAAAGTATCCGTTTTCGTTTGAAAGCTATTTCGAATGTATAGTTTTATTAGTCGTAGTTACATTAGCCAAGTTCACCACGGCTTATTCTCGTGAGTTTTATTGTTCCAAATATTAATTAATTTTTAGAACAAAGCAATTCACGTGAAAATCTGCTCTAAGGGCGTTGGTTTTCACTAGCAACATAAGCATAAGCGTAAGCATAAGCATAAGGATCATCCATCAAGTAATTTCCTAAACTCAATCATGGCCTATTTTTACTTTATAAATGCCATTTCCTGTATTTACTATAGGGCTTCTCCAAATGTCCAACGGCTTTTGATTTTGCTGGTCTGCTTCAATGCACAGCATGATCCATTCACAAATTAAGTTGGACAGGTCCCGCTTGGGCAAGGAAGAGATCTATTACTGAAAGGAATTCGCAAAATAGATTAGGTTCACACATTTAGTTTGAATGATAAGACCTATACGAAATAGAAATGAAATCAGAAAAATAGATATCAAAATATTAAAAATAGGTTTAAAAATCAACAATAGGTCTTATTCTATTTTGAAAATCATCAGCAATCTAGTTCAAAAATAGCGCAAAATAGTTTTTCAGATACATAGTAAAAACAAAAAAATTATTAGTTGGTTTGGTACGGGCACTGAACATTGTTTCCAAAATGTTTTGAAAATGTAACAAATAAAATATTTGTTCGGCAAAATTAGGCTATCTATGAGTGTACCTTTGCGGCCATTCAACATTTATTTTCGTTATTCTGAAATTATTTTCTTTTTTCAGAAATTATTTTCGCAATTCAGAAAATATTTTCTTTTTTCAGAAATTATTTTTGTAATTCTCAAATTATCTCGTGCTTCTGAAGTTATTTCCGCATTTATGAAATTATTTTCTAAATTCTGAAATTATTTTCATCACAATTCTCAAATTGTTTTCGTACTTCTGAAATTATTTCCGTACTTCTGAAATTATTTTCATTCCGAAAAGTGGAACGCACCTTCCACTTTTTTACTTTAGTATGGCTGAGCTTTGGCAAGGGACAAGGCTATTGTAGCAGTGTACGGTGCCATAGGTTCCATTACCATTCCCTGGGCCATTGGTAGGCTAGTACCTTAGTATCAAGTCATCGTGCCATAGTAGGTATTGGCACACTAGAGCCTTTAAGTCATCACCCTGCTACAATCACCTTGTTCCTTGCCGGAGCTCAGTCGATGGTTTAGTAGTAATCCTCAGTCGTACTAAGGTGGAAGGTGCGCTACGCTTTCGGGATAATATGATGAACATTTTCAGAGTTTTGAAAATCAATTTCAAAAGTACAAAAATAATTTAGGGGTTGCGAAATAATTTCAGCAGTGTCAGAAATAAGAAAATAATTTCAGAATTAAAAATAATTTCAGCATTACGAAAATACTTTCGGAGTTGCGAAAATAATTTTAGAAGAACGGAATAATTTCAGAATTAGCAAAATAATTCAGGTGGGAAAAATTTTTCAGAATAATTGCTGAATGGCCGCAAGAGGTATACTGCGAAAATAATTTCAGAAATACGGAAATAATTTCAGAAGTACTTTGAGAATTGTGAAATAATTTCAGAATTGCGAAAATAATTTCAGAAATACAGAAATAACTTCAGAAGTACGAGAACAATTTGAGAATTGCGAAATTAACTTCTGAAAAAAGAAAAAAAAATTCTGAAATGCAAAAATAATGTGAGAATAAACGAAACTAAATGCTGAATGGCCGCAAAGGTACACTCATACTATCCCAGTCGCGATGTATTAACTTTCTGTTTTTATATCTTGTATTGTTTGTATTTATAACTGATTAGCTTTATTTTCATGTCGAGTGCCGCTGATGATTCTTCACGAGTACCAGAAAGTGTTGTGTCTTGGCCACATGAGTTAGAGGAAAGAAAACAAAACTGCCGATCAAGACCCAACAATGTGTCTAGACAGGGATGCGTTTTTTTGCGGTGATCGCAATCGATACGTGATTTCCGGCTATGAAAAACGTTTTTGAGCCGTAGAGTGGGAATCCTTAAATGTATTTTTGAACGCGGAATACCCTATACCCAGCATTAACCCAGTATTGTTTGTATTTATAACTGATTAGCTTTATTTTCATGTCGAGTGCCGTTGATATTCTTCACGAGCACCAGAAAGTGTTGTGTCTTGGCCACATGAGTTGGAGGAAAGAAAACAAAACTGCCGATCAAGACCCAACAATGTGTCTAGACAGGGATGCGTTTTTGCGGTGATCGCAATCGATACGTGATTTCCGGCTATGAAAAATGTTTTTGAGCCGTAGAGTAGAAATCCTTAAATGTATTTTTGAACGCGGAATACCCTATACCCAGCATTAAACCCTCTTAAATCAGACTTTTAGTTATCCTGCTCGCAGGCGTTGGAGAGTAGTTTTAGGTCGAGAAACGCGAGTTTGCTTTCGCTTGGCCGCCTTTTTGTCACAAATCCAAGATGGCGGCCAAGCGAATGCAAACTCGCTTTTCTCGACCTAAAACTACTCTCTAACGCCTGCGAGTAGGCTAACTTTTAGCAATCGAGTTTATTATTTACCAAGCTAGTATATTATTATTATTATTATTATTTTTCTCTTCTCTTTCTTAATCTATTTAGTTACTACAATTGCACACATTGAATTAATATATAAATCTCTAAAACCTCAGTTATTTTTGACGAGTCAGTCGTGGTGGTCAACTCGAAAGCTTGTGTACCATCTCGCACAATTCCATAATGTCTTTTTCTTTCTGCTTCCTAAATCTGATTTCCTCTTTTTTTTATTTGTATGTTCTTCAAAACAATGTAATAAATTAATATCGCGAGTGTGCAATAAAGTTGAATAGGCCACTTGCACTATTTGGGTCACGTGATCCCAACTACCTCTCAACGAGATATGAGATGTTGTCAAAATCAATTCCATAAAGACAAAGAACCGATTATTGACAGTAGTCAGAAACTGAAGTTTCAGCATAAATCTCTGAACCTGGAGCAAATGGCAGCGCATGAATTTTCAAGGTTTTACGGGCTCAGAATCGAATGTATTGGATTTGGGTCACGTGACCCAGTTGAGTTAGACACGGCGTGCAATCGGGACAGGCGCTAAAATACGCATGGGCCTACAGTCCACACGTGTACAGATCAAGATCGAGCCTTATACAGCCGATTGCGTTTGAGCGTTTTACACTAACAGTTTGCACGTTATGTTTGAACGTTTAAAAGTTGCGTTTCTAGGATGAAACGAGACGTTTCTATGGCGAACCAAAGAGTTCTGTCCTCTCTGATTTCCCTTACGAAAAAAAAGCAGTTGCCGCAAGCAGTTGCAGCAAGCTTTCTGCTACTGGTTGCAGCAATTAGTTGCTGTAAGGTTGCTGCAAATGTATTGCAGCAAAGTGATTTTTGGAACTCACAGCAACGTTGCTGCAAGCAAACAGAATAACTGGTTGCAGAAAGCTAGTGATTGCTGCAATCTTGCTGCAACTTCACATTATATGGATTACAATGCTGTGCCAACAAAAGACGATCGAGTTCCTTCGAATCTATACATAACATATGGGCATGGTTTTACAAACGAATAATGCTATTTAATATCTACCCATATTTACCCGTTGTTGTAATGCACACTGAGCTAAAAAACGTATTTGAGAAACATTATCAATATTTGTTCGTTTATTTTATAATATCTCATTTCAGATAATAATAATGCTGTTCATTGTTCATGTTAATACTTTTTAGTAGGTATAAAGGGGAATCACCAACGTCATACGTCATATCGTAGGTTGTGTGTAAAATCATAGAACTATGAACATTTCGAGAAACAAGGAATTATAGCGAACAAAGAACCAAACTTTTACAGGTATTCTTACAGTGTAACCGGACTATGTTTGCTAATTGTTATGGCTGAAAAATTGCATTTGGTATATTTTGAAGGCCGTTTATACCTTCACTTGATATGGAATTTTGCTAATTGTTGACATTCTATCAAGGCGTAACATCTTTTGGTTTAAGGCGGTGTTGACCGCAAAAGTTAATCCGTGCCGATGCAATAAACAAAGAAACAATTTAACCCAGAGCACGAAAATGTGCCAGGAACGCGATGTTTTCCCGCATATTGATAAGTCAATAGTCCATGATACTATGATCGCATACACAGTTACCGACCTTACAATGCTCGCATTATTTTCCGTTTTGTTGCTTCACATTCAGTGTAGAAGTTGCGTATCCAATAATCGAATAGTTCCGTATGAGAGACCGCCGTTAACAGGGAAATCGAATAGTGTCTTTACAGCAAAATTTTCCCCTTTCCGCGGCACTAAATGCACATCCACAGACAGCCGTGAATTTTGCCAGTATCTGAAATTGACAGAAAAAAAGTATTGATTAGGGTCATGGTTTGTCAACAATTATTGCGTCCACAAATCAAAAAAGTTTTTTGCTTTTCGTAAAAAATCATTAAATCATCCTGCTAAAAATAATCAAGCCCTGTTAAAACGGAACGCAAGTTATCTCAAATTTTGACCTTTTTTGACTGGAAGTAACGCGTAACAAGTTTTTTTTAACAGGGTACTAGAAGCGTTTCAAATGTCATCTCTTTAATAGAGGTAGTTTACTACAACATTCGCAGATCATACATCACTTGCAATAAAATGCGGCTAAACCTTCATACACGGAAATTTTAAAAGTTACATACACCGAAAATGGACTACCAGCAGACACTGGTTTGTGGAAACGAAATATTTTTAAAGTACTGAACGTTTTCTCTCTCGGTTAAATAAAATCACCCATATGTTCAATAAAAGGTTTGATTGACGGAAGCCAAACCGTGGTTGTTGATGTAAAATGATACATGGAAAAACTAAAAGCATTCAGTGGCAAGGGTTCACGACTGGGGACTGAAATCCAGTCTAGCCTCGCTCTCTATCAACGTATTTTGGCGCCAAAACGCAAGATCCCGGTTTTCATTTAATAATGAGAGAAGAAAAAGTCATCTAAAGGGTAACAACTTAAAGTAATGGCAAAAGAAGTATTTCCTTTTTTCAAAGACCAGCTAGTTGCATTAATCCCAGCGAAAGGTTTGGGCGCCAAAATCCGTTATAAACCTCAGATCACCAATCCTTGGATATAAGCAGTATATCTGAGTCAGAACTATGTATCGGTATTCGTGCTTGTTGATGCAATGTTATATGCCTCTTTTTTACTTTTCACAAAGCTTTGGCAAAGTAATTATGATGCCTTACCTCACATCGCCACTAATTTTCTTTCCCCTTGAGCCCGCGTCTATCTTCACGAAAACTTCCACGTCGCTTCCTTGAGTACTTTGTGTTGTCGTTGTATAACAGGTAATTGAAATTCACTTCAGAAAAGCCTTTGTCTTCCCGCTCCATATTGCGAACCATTGTACTTCTTTTGGCTTGTCTTTTCCAGTGTTTCCATAACTGTATTGCAGACCGACTAGAGTTTATAAGCTTTTACACTGCAATGATCTCTGAGTCACGCGTTCAATTTGTGAAACACAGTAGAAATGGAATGCGTAAACGATATCCGGTTATATTTAAGAGGTCACGAAAGGCACAAATGGAATAAAATGAAGAAACTGTATTTCAGTTACAGCTTACAGCTTCTGCTTGCCCTTTCCTTTTATTTTCCTAATATAATGAATGATTCCATTTTAGCTTTTGGATACAAATTCATTTTTTTTGTTTTGAAGATTTTAATTGCAGTCCCGGTCCAGAGGTATCATGTTCGTAATTCTTTGGACATATTCATTACATTGATAACAATCAGGCAAGTTTCACGCAAGGCTCATTTGCTCTGCTCAGCCTTTGGAGTGTACTGTAGATGGAGAACAGAAAACGTGCTTAAACTGCAAATCGACCTGACTCCTTAAATATCCAGTGAGTAGAACAAATGGTGTTTACATCCTCAGCTACATCAAACGCTAGACTTTGTGATGTTGTGTTGGTTCGGTAAGCGATCTCATACCATGTGGAACTAACTAATGTGACGAATAGGCCTTATCACGGTTTCCGACGCCATTTTGTTCGGTAGGCAAGATGTGCAAATTCCCACATAAACTCTGTAAACCCGAAGTGAAATCGTTGCGAAAATATCAAACATATCGGTAAAATATGAATCGTAGCATTGAGATAGTGGCTGAAACTGTTTACCTTAAAAGTTTGGAGGTTATAGCTCCTGTATGAATCGAGTAATTACGTTTTTAATTCTTCATACAAACGCCTGTAAAATCTGTGTGCATCGATGCGTAAAAAGCCTGTCAAAATACAAGGGTAGATGTGGAAAAATAAAAACTACAATTGCTCGCTTTATAGAGAGCGTAGGAAGCTTAAATTTGATAGAGTGATTGTTTGGCCAAGTAGAATTATTTTACGCTAAGTACTTTGTTAATATGTGCAATATTTTCGCAACGATTTCACTTCGCGTTTACAGAGTTTATGTGGGATTTTGCACATCTTGCCTACCGAACAAAATGGCGGCGGAAACCGTGATAAGACCTATCGACTGCCGTGGATTTCATGTTTCACCGTTTTAAACTACTCGAAATGATATGATTTTATTCCGAGGAATACCTTCATGGCATTGGGTTCATGAATGTCGAGCTTTTCACAGACACGGACTTGGCTATTACACTGATTGCGATATGCAACTCCGATGTAGTGTTTGTACGGGAATTCCCAAATACTTCAGTCGACTGTGACTAAGAAAATTAACAGGGGAAAATCCCAGTAATTTTGTATCTTGTATCACTAGTTTTGGGTTTGATTAAAGTTATTATCTTATTTTATATGGGTACACTGTTAACTTATTGTAACGTTGCTGCAGCCAGTTGCTGTAAAGTAATCGTGCTGAAAGGTTGCAGTAAGGTCGCCAATTTCGACATTTTTTTGCCGCATGGTTGCACTATCTTCCGGCTACTAATTACTGCAACGTATTACCAATTGCCGCTCAGTTGCAGCAACTTTGCGGCAATGACATTTATTTCATACGGGTTGTCAGTGAAAAATACACATGGCGGTTGCCCTTGGAAACGTCCAACATTTTGTCTCACAACGCAACTTTCAAACGTTCAAACGTAACGTGCGAACTTTAGGGTAAAACCAAGGAGGTTTTATGTGTTTTATGTTTTTGGTAAAACGCTCAAACGCAGTCGGCTGTAGGTTAACTATGAATGAAAATGGAGATGCGCGGTACCTAGCTATCTGCTAGCGCCAAACCAAAAAATTAAAAGAAATCAAGAAAAAAAATCGAGCACAGTCACGTTCTAGGGAAAAAAATTCGAGCAGCAAAACTGGACACGAAAAAATATCGACCCTCTAGATATTAACCACTCAAAGGTGTTCGGTATCCCTGTGGGTAGTTCCAGTCTCTCGCTTCCTTATCTATTCAACATGGCGGACGACATAACAGAACCCGACAAAGAGACTTGCCAACAGCGCGTCTCCCAAACAAAATGGCCGACAAAGTGACCGAAAAGGACTGGAAACCATCGACAACTCTATCATAGGGATTCCTGTGTGTTTTATACTGATCACTTTATAGGAACGCCTGCAGATATTTGCAGACTACAACGGACCATTTGCTACAATGTAGCTTTTCGCCCATGGATTTGCGAATGTGGAATATAAATACAAAGTACAAAGGAGAGTACAAGTTTTTATACTCTTAAAACACGCCTTTAACAACAACAACACTGCTGCAGAGGTGTCCAACAAAACGAAACGCGTTTTTCAGAAAATTTTTAACTCGCTCGCGCTCGTCGCGTCAAAAATGGTCGGATATTTTTGAGCTCTGGATATGTAAACCTCGACTATTGGTGCTTTTAACTATTCGTTCGAATTTATTTTTAAGAGCCGCATTTGCTTATGCGAGCCGATATTCTAACAGTAGTATTTTACAAAAGTCCCTCCTGTGCGAAAAATCTTCGCGCGTTTTTTTCTTAAACTTCTGATTTGGGGTCATTCGACCTTCGTTTTTTTGTCATTCAAATTGTACGAGTGAAAATTGCAGTACAAGATAGGGCCAAAAAATGACTATGAAAGTGGAGCAATATCAATGTGCCCTTATAGTACCTTCGAAATTAATCCATTTTGTACGATTTATAACCATTATAACTTTGGGACAGACACATTCCTTTCCACATTTCAGAAACATTTTTCTAACACATGATTTGTTTTTCTTTGACTTTTCAAGATTGAGGAAATATCTCGAATTTTTTCACCGTGTTCTTACCACTTTGCACGAGAGCGAATAATTGAGCCTCTCGTTAAATATTCGTATTCCTTTTCGTATCAGACCTCCTGGAGTGCTCCAGACGGCGACTTAGACAAGTTTTCCTCTATTCTTTTTAAATTCGATTCAAGTTCCCGATTTTATTCCTATGATCGCGTGCCTCTATGTTTGCTGTATTGGATGCTATGTTGACGAATTTTATACTTCGTAGTCCCAAGTTATTCTGTGCTTGATGGTATGGACGTTAAGTAGATAAATGCAAATGGTATACATAAACTAAAATCAGTTGTTGTCATTCAAATATCAGCAGGCGCGCTCCTATAAAGTGATCAGTATAAAACACACAGGAATCCCTATGATAGTGTTGTCGATGGCTTCCAGTCCTTTTCGGTCATTTTGTCGGCCATTTTGTTGGGAGACGCGCTGTTTCTAATGGCAAGTGACAAAGAGCTGTACAAGGAATTCTTACGTGTTCATTTGCCACAGTTGAAAAAGAACGAAATCCCTGAGCTGCACTGGAAATGTCTGTTTGCAAAGCTAAAACATGAGGTGAGATTCTCTTGATAATCAACATTTTAGTGTTAGATTTTTGCATTCTAAAAGCACACCACGTGACGATATGCTTAGCTGTTTGTCGTGCGATCGAATGAAGCAGATAAAAATACACTTTTTGTTTAAAATGCCTTACCAGCGTTCGAAATTAACAGATAACATATAGATTTAGGCATTGGCTTAAAGCGAAAGCTCCCAGTCAGTATTATACCCTTTTTAATGCTTGGTGTGTTATCGCTGACATCACATGACCACTTAGTTTTGCTCCTCTGTTGACCTAGACAATTTTGCCCATTTTGCCAAAGTTTCATTTTCTTGGATTGTTCCCTTCACAATAAAAAAATCAATGTGGCTCCACGTCATCAATGATGCCATCAATATGAACAAGAATTTACATGACATTCAAAAAAATAGTGCTCCCTTCGCACTGCTATGGAGCTCCACTATGAATGAGTTAGGCGCGATATCGACACATTATCATGTATCAGATATTTAGATATAGATATTATCATATAATTATCACTTGATAAATGATACTAGATATCTAACTAGATTACCTCCCTCTCCTTTCCTGAGCCCTTTGATATTGCGATATTATCACCTTAGATTCTAGTAGATATCTAACTAGGTTACCTTCGTTCCTATGCTGGACCCCACGATATTGCGATATTATAGGATTATTCAAAGCTTCAGGAGGCTAGATTCCGCTAAGAAAATAGCACGAAAAAAGCGATATCGCACGAGTCGCGCAGCGACGAGGGCGATATCGTCTTTTTGAGTGCTATTTTCGGCGGAATCTACCGACTGAACGCTTTGAATATACTTGAATCCTATGATATCTCGTCCTCAATTTACACAAAAAAGAGATATCATAGGATTCTATCAGATATTATCATCTTAGATTCTAATAGATATCTAACTAGATTACCTCCCTCCTATGCTGGACCCCAAGATATTGAGATATTATCAGATATTATCATCTTAGATTCTAGTAGATATCTAACTAGATTACCTCCCTTCCTATGCTGGACCCCAAGATATTGAGATATTATCAGATATTATCATCTTAGATTCTAATAGATATCTAACTAGACTTCCTCCCTTCCTATGCTGGAACCCACGATATTGCGATATTATCAGATATTATCATCTTAGATTCTAATAGATATCTATTTAGATACCCTCCGTTCCTATGCTGAACCCAACGATATTGTGATATTATCAGATATTATCTTCCTAGAATCTACTAGATATCTATTTAGATACCATGAGATACCCTCTGTTCCTATGCTGAACCCCACGATATTCGATATTATCAGATATTATCTTCCTAGAATCTATTAGATATCTATTTAGATACCCTCCGTTCCTATGCTGGACCCAACGATATTGCGATATTATCTGATATTTTGTTATTAGAATCTACTAGATATCTATTTAGATACCCTCCATTCTCTATATTGGATGCCAAGATATTGTCATATTAACAGACGTTTTTTAACAACAATTAGAACGAAGCAATGTGGAAATGAGGGACCTATGGAAATAAAACCTTTGTAGAACGAAGCAATGTGGAAATGAGGGCCCTATTAAATTAAACATTGTAAATCGAAGCAATGTTAATTGAGGGACCAATTGGGAATAAAGCATTTATAGAACTAAGCAATGTGGAAGTGAAGGACCCATGGGAATTAAACATTTGTAGAACGAAGCAATGTGGACATGAGGGACCAATTGGGAATAAAGTATTTGTAGAACGAAGCAATGTGGAAGTGAGGGACCTATGGAAATTAAACATTTGTAGAACGAAGCAATGTTGAAATGAGGGACCAATTGGGAATAAAGCATTTGTAGAACGAAGCAATGTGGAAGTAAGGGACCCATGGGAATTAAACATTTGTAGAACGAAGCATGTGGACATGAGGGACCAATGTCACCAATTGGGAATAAAGCACTCTTTGTAGAACGAAGCAATGGGAACTGAGGGACCTATGGAAATTAAACATTTGTAGAACGAAGCAATGTGGAAATGAGGGACCAATTGGGAATAAAGCATTTGTAGAACGAAGCAATGTGGACGTGAGGGACCCACGTAAATAAACCATTTGTAGAATGGCAGCAATGTGGCAGTTTATCTGCATTGAGACGGTCAATACATTGTTGATCTTTTGACAAGTAGTTTTTGAATGTGCCTTTGCTTGTGGATCACGTGACCAAAGTTTAGCCTTTTATATTCATAACATCGATGCACCGCCCAAATATGGTCAACTCCAATGCTTGTCTTCTGCATATGATATATTTAGCCTTTTCTGTCATATATCTGTCATTTGTGCGAAATTCGTAAAAAGTTTGCAATAGTATATCTTTTCTTCGGTTCTTCTTCGGTATCTCAGACAATATTCGCAATTTCGCAGTGATAATGGTAAACATTTGCTTAATGAAAAATGGTAGTTCAGGAGCAAAGGCAGCTTGATTTAGGGGCCAGCCATTTAATTAACTTTTGAGGATGGGTAAGCTTTTTGGGGATAGTTGTTTTGGTATATACTAAAACAGTAGGTTAAATAAGGATTTAAGCAATTGAAAACAAGATGCCATCTTTTTTAGATTTTTTCAACACAGTAAATGAACCAATCACTGGAACCAATTCACTGGAGCACGCGAAAAACGGGCCTCTCGCCTGATTCTACCTACTGTTTATTCTGGATACCACAAATCAGTCTATAGGTACACCAAATTCGATGACATTTGATTGTAATCTGACTTATTTACAGCCATTCTTGAAAGCACGATATATGGGTCTTTTTAATACTTCCCATTGATAAGTCAAATTTTCTCCCAAATAATGTGCCTTCAGGAAATGCTGTAAAGCAGCGAGTTTTCACTCAACCTAGCTTAGACTTTGCGTAGTGATCAACGAATGGTAGTCATCGATCAATTTTTATCACCCGTTGCTAGGCATTGTATCTATGGCAAAAGACAAAGACTCAAAGTCGAGGAAGAACGTTCTTTTTAATATTCCGAAATTTTCGCAAAATTGGCCGTGTTTGGGAATTATTATTTGACAAACTGACATACATATGAGCACACATTTTATGTAAGGATCATTGACAGGTATCAGTCGATAGGTACATCAAACTTGATGTTATTTGAGTGTAATCTAACTTATTTACAGCTATTCTTGAAAGCATGATATATTGGTCTTTTTTGATACTTCACATTGAAAAGTCAAATTTTCACCCGAATACCGTGCCTTCAAGAAATGCTGTAAAGCAGCGAGTTTTCATTCAACGTAGCTTAAACTTAGTGTAGTGATCAACGAATGGTACTCATTGATCAATTTTTATCACCCATTGCTAAGCGCTGTATCGATGACAACAGACAAAGACGCAAATTTGAGGAAAAATGCGCTTTTAATTTCAATTTTTTTAGCAAAATTGGCCGTGTTTGAGACTTTTTATCGGACAAACTGGCATACATATCAGCGCACATTTTATGTGGGAATCATTGACAGGTATATCAGTCTATAGGTACACGAAATTGTATGTCATTTGAGTGTAATCTGACTGATTTACAGCTATTCTTGAAAGTATGATATATGGATCTTTTTGGTACCTCACATTGACAAGTCAAATTTTTACCCAAATACCGTGCCTTCAAGAAATGCTGTAAAGCAGCGAGTGTTCACTCGACCTAGCTTACACTTAGCGTAGTGATCAATGGAGGATGGTCATTGATCAATTTGTATCAACCGTTGCTAGGCGCTGTATCTATGGCAACAGGCAGAGACTTAAAATCGAGGAAAAACGATCTTTATATTTTGAAATGTTCGCAAAATTGGCCGTATTTTGAACTCATTCTCGGACAAACTGGTATACATATGAGTACAAATTTTACATAGGGATCATTGGCCGGTTAATTGTCTTTGCGACCACCAAATTGACGGAGGTTCAGTGCAATCTGACTGATCTACAGTCATTCTTGAAAGCAGGATATATGGGTCTTTTTAGCACTTCACATTGACAAGTCAAATTTTTACCCAAATACCGCACCTTCAAGAAATGCTGTAAAGCAGCACGTTTTCACTCGACAACGTAGCTCAAACTTATTGTAGTAATCAACGAATGATAGTCATTGATCAATCTTTATCACCCGTTGCCAGGCGCTGTATCTATGGCAACAGACAGAGACTCAAAGTAGGGGAAAAGTGCGCTTTTAATTTTGAATTTTTAGCAAAATATTGGCCATGTTTGGGACTGATTTTTGGACAAACTGGCATACATATGAGCACACATTTTACGAAGAGATCATTGACAGGTATCAGTCTATAGGTACACTAAATTTGAAGTCATAATCTGACTGATTTACAGATTGAAAGCATGACTATATATTGGTCTTTTTGATACTTCACATTGAAAAGTGAACCCTTACTACTTATGATATTATCGAAAAAATATCTGATAATATCTGTCTTAAATCAACTATCTGATAAACATACGATAATAGATAAATATGAAGTAAATATCGGATAAACAAAAACTACCGGTTGCAAGGTTAAAATATCCGATAAATATCAGTTACTAGACTTCCATTCATCTTTATAATTGAACCCTCACAACCTATGATATTATTGAATAAATATCTGATAATATCTTCCTTAAATTAAGTATCTGATAAACATCCGATAATAGACAAGATTATAATTATCAAGTAAATATCGGATACGAAAACTATTGGTTGCAAGGTGAAAATATCCGATAAATATCAGTTACTAGATTTCCATTCATATTAATAGTTCAACACCTCACAACCTATGATATTATCGAATAAATATCTGATAATATCTTCCTTAAATCAAGTATCTGATAAACATCCGATAATAGACAAAAATATAATTATCAAGTAAATATCGGATAAACGAAAACTATCAGTTGCAAGGTGAAAATATCCGATAAATATCAGTTATTAGATTTCCATTCATCTTTATAGTTCAAACCTCACAACCTATGATATTATCGAATAAATATCTGATAATAATATCTTCCTTAAATCAAGTATCTGATAAACATCCGATAATAGACAAACACATAATTATCAAGTAAATATCGGATAAACGAAAACTATCAGTTGCAAGGTGAAAATATCCGATAAATATCAGTTATTAGATTTCCATTCATCTTATAGTTCAAAACCTCACAACCTATGATATTATCGAATAAATATCTGATAATATCTCCCTTAAATCAAGTATCTGATAAACATCCGATAATAGACAAAAATATAATTATCAAGTAAATATCGGATAAACGAAAACTATCAGTTGCAAGGTGAAAATATCCGATAAATATCAGTTACTAGATTTCCATTAATCTCTATAGTTCAACCCTCACAACCTATGATATTATCGAATAAATATTTGATAATATCTGTCATGTCTTCGTGACTGACAAACCAAAACAACAACTAGACAAGATGGCGGAATGAACACACGTGTTTATTTTACATGCGCGCGCATCCTATACCACAGGAAGACCATAACATCTCCTCCTCACTAAATGCAAAGTCCTAGTACAAAGAGTACAAATATTGCCTTGACTTAATGCGTGCGCAATAAACTAATGAAAACAAACAAGCAATGTCTCTAGTCTAGTTTCTGTAGTCTCTAGTTTCAGAGTTCAGAGATCCAATCTCTGTGGTGCTTTTCGCACTCGCTGGGGGTATCGCCGCTCGCATCCTTGAGGGCTGACACTCGCTGGTCCCATACCTTCAGTTACTGGCTCTGGTCCAGTGTTTACCTCAGGTGGGTCTGACACAGGAGCTGTAGGTGCTAACTCCCTAGGATCTGAAGTATCCTGTTGAAATGGACTTGCCATCACTGGTGGTGCACTTCCATCGACTTCTGGTTCAGCCTCCTGAACTGTGCTTGGATTAACCGCTGTTGGTTGTAGCTGATCAATATGTCGGCGCCAGATCAGTCCTGGTGCAACTTGTACTTTGTATGAAAGCAGACCCGTTTTCTCGATAATCAAGCCTGGGCGCCACTTCTTGCTACTGCGATAGTCACGCGCCATTACTGGATCTCCTACCTCAAGCTGACGCGTTGTCTTGCCCTTGACTCCTGCAGCCTGCATACTCTGTTGGTGCTGTTTGTTCACCATTTTCCTATTCAGATTAGGCTTAAGAAGATCTAGGCGGGTGCGCAATGGTCTACCAAACATTAACTGTGCAGGACTCTCTCCTGTAGTTGAGTGAGGGGTGTTCCTGTAAGCTATGAGAAACTTTGCTATTTTCTCCTTCACTGGCTTAGAACTCTCATGCATTGCGCGTAAGGCATGTTAAAAAGTTTGCACTGACCTTTCTGCCTGTCCGTTGGTTGATGGATGATAGGGAGGTCCAGTGATGTGTCGAACACCATTGCCTTTGTTAAAAGCATCAAACTCGTCAGAAACAAACTGAGATCCATTATCACTTACGATCTGTTCAGGTACTCCAAACCGTGCAAACAAGTCTCGTAGAATCTCAATCGTCTTGGGTGCTGTGGTTGACCTCATAGGTATCACCTCTGGCCACTTAGTGTGTGCGTCTACTACTACTAGGAACATAGAGTCCTGAAATGGGCCCGCATAATCAATATGTATGCGTTGCCATGGTGATGTAACCCACTCCCATGGATGCAGTGGTGCTTTGTTTGGCATCTTCTGATTCACTTGACAGCCACTACATGCCTTTGCCAACATTTCTAGCTGATGGTTTATGTTCGGCCACCACACATAACTTCTTGATAATGCCTTCATTTTAACTATACCAAGATGACCATCATGCAACTCTTCTAGTACTCTGTCTTGCAGCTTACTGGGAATAACAACTCTCATACCCCACAATATACAACCTTGGTGTACTGTGAGCTCATTGCGACGCTCATAGAATGGCTTATCTCCGTCCACTCTGACTGACCATCCCCTTACTATGGCCTCATAAACCTTCGATAGTATGGGATCGCGTCTTGTTTCCCTAGCAACTGACTCGCTGGTTACTGGTAACAAAACAAACTGTGTCGCATGAAACACTTCTGCTGAATCTACCTCGGACTCACCCTTCTCACTATGCTGCAGAGGAAGTCGTGAAAGCCCATCTGCATTTCAATGTTCCTTGGTGTTCTTATATTCGATGTCGTACTCGAAACCAGATAGGAACATGGCATATCGCTGCAGTCTTGCTGCTGTCATGGCTGGTATCCCTTTCTCAGGATGAAAAATTGATGTGAGTGGCTTGTGATCTGTAATGAGAGTAAACCGTCTGCCAAACAAGTAAACATGAAATTTCTTCACTGCCCACACGATTGACAGAGCTTCCTTATCAATTTGTGAGTAGTTACGCTCAGCTTTGGTGAGTGATCTGGATGCAAATGCTATAGGGCGTTCACAGCCATCTGGCATGACATGTGAAAGCACTGCACCAATGCCTGTCGGTGAGGCGTCGCTTGCAAGCTTAACTGGTAAGTTGGGGTCATAGTGTGTCAGAACTTGTTCAGATGTGATTAAGCGCTTAGCCTCGTTAAAGGCTTGCTCACACTGTTCTGTCCACTCCCATTTGCTATCTTGCTCCAGCAACTGGTTTAGTGGGTGGAGAACGGTGGCGGCATTAGGCAAGAAACGATGGTAGTAATTAATAAGTCCTAGGAATGATCGGACCTGCGACACATCCTCGGGCTTTGGTGCATTAACTACTGCCTCAATCTTCTCTTGTGTTTTGTGTAGGCCTTCGCTATCTATTTCGTGGCCACAAAACTGAACTCTCTCTCTAAAGAATTCACATTTTTCCCTGTTTGCCTTCAAACCTGCTTCTTGTAGCCGCTTTAGAACCTTCTCCAAGTTTTCCAGATGCTCCTCCTTCGTATGTCCTGTTATGATCATGTCGTCTAGGATGCACTGAGTACCCGGTATGTCCTGTAGTACCTGGTCAATCGCACGCTGCCAGATAGCGGGACTTGAGGTTACGCCAAAGACCAACCTATTATACTGGAAGAGACCTTTATGAGTGTTATGGTTAGGAATTTTTTACACTCTTCCTTCATTTCCATCTGGTGATATGCTTGTTTCAAATCAATTTTGCTAAAGTGCTTTCCCCCAGCTAAATTAGCAAAATATCCTCAATCCGTGGTAGAGGATACTGTTCCGCAAGGAGTACAGGGTTAACAGACACCTTAAAATCCCCACATACGCGCACAGAACCATTCCGTTTAACAACTGGTACAATAGGGGTAGCCCATTCACTATATTCTACTTTCGATAGAATACCGTCCTTTTCCAGACGAATCAACTCTGCTTCTACCTTGGTCGCAGTGCATACGGCACCTGGCGTGCTTTGTGAAAGCGTGGTTGACAGTTTTTCTCAACCTTGAAATCAGCCTTGAAACCTATAAGCGTGCCTATTCCCTCTGAGAACACTGACTCATACTTCTTTAACAGCTGATTCACTTTAGGATTTACGGACCCCAAAAGTGGCTGACTGAGCTTTAGGGCATCGATCTCCCCTAAGTCCAATGACATTTGGGTTAGCCAATCGCGCCCAAACAATGCAGGACCCGGTGTGTCTACTACTTGTGCAGTTAACTCCTTAACTTCACCTCTGAAGCTAACGTTACATTTCACCCTTCCCCGAGGGACGACTTTCTCTCCCGTGTAGGTTTTCAGGGTAACTTGGCTTGTTTCCAGTTTTAGATCACTGAAAAGTTCCTTATACTGTTTAAATGGAATAACCGAAACTGCCGATCCTGTGTCTAGTTCCATCTTGAGAACCCTTCCCTCTATCTCAGGTTTCACCCAGATTACATTTCCCTTGCCCTTGATATTATTCACTTCAAGAGAGGCTAAATAATCATCACTGTCCCTGTCATCTTCCAAACAATCTACCTGGGGTTGGGGACCCTGTGTATCAGATTTCATTTTCTTACATGCTCTCTAATATGCCCCGTCTTTTTGCAGTAATGACATTTTTCTTTCATGAAAGGACAACTCTTGTGGTTATGGATACCTAGACAACGATAGCATTTCTCATCTGACTCTTTAGATGGCTGGGGTTTCTCTTTTTCAGGGTTTGGTTTGGATTCCTTCTTAGCCTTGGGCTTTGTCTTACTTAACTTATCTACACCCCTCACGGCTTCTTTCCCACCCTGGAGAGCTTCTACATCTTTATAAGACTGTTCAATGGCAATACATTTTGCAACTGCAACATCAAACGTGAGATCTTCTAACTTCATTTTAAGCAATTCCGACATCATTTTCTTGTCTCGGATTCCAGAAACCAAACGGTCTCTGAGTCTTTCCAAACGCATAGTCTCGTTAAATTTGCACTCGGTTGCAAGATGCTTTAACACTGCTACATATTGGCTTACCGTTTCTCCAGTGCTTCGCGCTCTATTGTCAAATTCATACCTCGCTACCAGAGCAGATTTCGGCGGTTTCAACTGCTTCTGAAGGCGTTCGACGATAGAATCATATGTGAGCGTATCCTCTTTGAGTGATGTTGGAGCGACCAAATCCTTCACCAGCTGGTAGGTATCAGTGGGAGATTAGTTAACAGAACAGCCTTTTTTCGTTTTGGATCGCTGATGCCGTTTGCCATAAAGAAAAAGTCCAACTGTTCCGTGTAAGCTTCAAAGTCTGTCCCGACTACAAACTTCTGAACTTTCCCCACGTTTCGAACAGGTTCTGGCGCTGCTTCTTGGTCTGGCATCGTCCAAATTTCCGCTAGAGATCCGTTAGAGATTTGTCTTTACTGTTTCTGAGTTAAAAATCTCAAAATCCCATCCTCGTCGCCAATTTTGTCATGTCTTCGTGACTGACAAACCAAAACAACAACTAGACAAGATGGCGGAATGAACACACGTGTTTATTATACATGCGCGCGCATCCTATACCACAGGAAGACCATAACAATATCTTCCTTAAATGAAGTATCTGATAAACATCCGATAATAGACAAAAGATAATTATCAAGTAAATATCCGATAAACGAAACTGTACGATATCGCGCCTGTATGCTATGAATGGTATGACTAGTTTTACGGGGAAAACTAGGTGGTGAATGGTTGCAAGTGGACATTAATTATAGTCGCACAATTGATACATAAATGTATCCTCTATCATATCACCATGGTAATTGCACATGGTTCAAAAATAAATTGAATTTGTCATTAAAATGTCTGCATAGAAAACAAGGTTGAATTGCAATGACAAAAGTGTTGGTCATAACCATTCAGTGCTGTCAGAACAAGCTGGCAACCGCTGGAGCTCCACCAGATACTTAACGCTTAAATTTACATTTCACTGCCAGCTACTTTTCATCAGATCCCAGATAAAAGCATAATTGAGCCACTGAAATTAGCCAAACTGGGCCAGCTACTATTTTGAATAACCACCTGCTTTAAATCATTCTGACATCACTGCCCACTTATATATCCCCATCCACCTACAAACAGTGTTGTCTTATATTCATTGATTTGTTTTAATCAGCTCTATGATGCTGGAGAATTCTTTTCCATTATGCAAGAAGAAGAAGAGGAGGAAACATATAAAGTTGTTGTAACTAATGAAGATGGAATAAAATGCTCAGATCCAAGAAGGTTAGACCACCATACCGCTAGGACTGTGGCTGTGAGAGTATTAAATATAATTATTATGTTGATAATATTTTCAATCAAGGCCATTGACCCACATCTTCCCTCTTCCCATTCATTTGTTATAAGAATTTATAGGATTGTGTGAGGCTTCTTGTATGCCATCTCGTAAAAGTTGTGTGATTCCAGAAATTATCCATACAGCCGCCCCACAGAAGGGGTTTGAGATATGAACCCCCCCTATGAAATGTCCAGTGAAAAACAGTGATTTTATGGGAAATCAAGACCGACGACCGGTTAGCGCAAGGTAGAGCGCCGGGCTTATGTTCGGGAGGTTGGGAGTTCAAACCCTGGCCGGGCCAACACTCAGGGTCTTTTTCTAATAATTGAGGAGAAGGTGCTGCCTTTGCTCTAACATCTGCAAATGGTTAGACCTTCGCGTCTTCTCGGATAAGGACGTTAAACCGTAGGCCCCGTCTCTCACATACACTACACTAACCGGAACCAGAGGGACGTTTAAGAACCACTAGGACCGTCGGAAGTTGCCCAACCTCAGTGTCACAGAACTCACAATACTAAACACACACTCATGTTTATAAAGCTGAGTTATCCATTAATGTAAAGCGCTTTGAGCCGCGAGGATAAAGCGCTATATAAGCACGTTATTATTATTATTATTATTAGAAAGTTGTTATGTACTAGTTATTCTGTAAATGTGGGTCATTTTTGGAGGAGGGCTACCATTACAAGGTTGAAATTATTAGAGAGTTGCAATTTCCCAATTGATCACTAACTAGAAATGTTGTCTTTATATTGTAGCATATTTATATTTATATTTAATATTGTAGTATATTTATAATTTATATTGTAGCATATTTCTCATTGACCATGCATGGACGTATGAACTCCCTTATGCAAGAAAACAGCTTCACATGTACCCAACCTTGGCTGGAAGAATGGCTGCCTTGATGGGAGTAAAGCCAGGTATGGTTTTCAGAAAAAAATAACACTTGCAGGGGTAGCAATAGATTTGTAATGAGATGACTGCAGCTGTGTTTATATAGGGAGCTGGGAGATCTGTGAAATGTTTATATTTGGCACAAAATGTTTGCTTGTCCTGTGACTACCATAGTGCCCCTGAGTTTTCACTTGTCCTGAAGCATTTCTTACTTGCACATGACAAGTGGACACAACCACTAAAGCCGAGCACTCAGTTGGAAAATGTAATGACTGTTTCAGATGGAGAAGAAGGAAATGAGGCATTTTTAAATAGCAGAGTTGATGGAATTATAGAGCAGATGTGGCGGTAAGACTCCTTTTGATACTGGAGAGGGTAGGAGCTGACAGTGGAGTGGCCCAGTGGTCACATTATGTCATCCTCAAACCTGATAACCAATGTTTGAGTCCATGCTGTAGCTAATGTCACAGCAAACTTGCTGCAATGGCTGTATATCAGCAGTTACAAGCTATCCTAAAATTAAGTTACAGTACATTTTTTTATCTGGACTATGTGGCTTTAATATAGCAAGCCATGTCTGTACAAGACCTTAGATAGGAGAGATTTTGTCTGGGGGAGAAGGGGGGTGGAGGAGTCATGGTCATCCTTTGCTTTTGCTGGGGGAGAGAACAGGTTTTTCCCCACAATTTGACATACAATTTTTTTTGGAGGGGGGGAGTGACACCTGCAGAGAGACAAACAGAAAATATAATATTCAAAAATTGGGAAAATGTGGTGGAAATCTTGGGACTCCCAGTTAACCAGGAGAGTTGGCATTCCTGCATTTGATATCTCAATCTTTTAATCCTTGAAAGGACAAAAAAAATTTTGCAAGTGTGTACTTTTTCCTGATACTGGCTAAATCTCTTTGTACCAGTGACACTGTATGGTACCAGTAAGTTTAAATTTTTTAGATTCTTTCTCACTCCTTTTTTCAACAGTTTCAACTTGACATACAAGTCGCAATCACTTGTAAGTAATTATGCAAACATTTACCACCTTGACTCACATTTTGAATAATGTTACTGCCTTTAGTGTCTCATACAAAAAAATATGTTTTCAACCTCCAGAATCAGTTGTCCAGTGGAGATGTTCAATACGCTTCAGAGGAAGAAGAGGATAAGATCTCACTATGGTACATTTTAGACGAGTTTGGGTCCAGAATTCAGCACTCAGATGAGCCCACCTGTAAAATGGCCCTGTTCTATTTTGCCCCAATGGGGATGTCATTTTCTGTGATATGGCTGACAAGCAATTTAGAATATGGAGGTACAGTATTTCATGTTTTATGTTGACTAATAGAGGGAGGTCTATCAGTTTGTAATGGCCCATTTACACCCTGCAAAGTTTAAGGGAGAAAAAGATGGCAACCAAACAGAACTATTTGGCGACAAGAAGTTAAAAGGGCACTCACACACTTAATTTTTGTACAACCTGACACAACATATAAAAGTATAATTTTAATTACCAAAAATACATTTACGTTTTCCAGGATAACTGAAATAACAGTTAAATCAATACAAATCTAATAGTGTTTTTATCTTCTATTAGCAAGAGGATGGAATTGGACTGCGATTTGAATTATTTGCTTGTCCAGGCAAGTGTTTGTCCAGGCACATTGACTCACTTTCTAAAGAATTGCCCGAGCTATTGGTGGTCTTAAACAATTTCGTCCCTTTGTCCCATTTGATGCACTTGTAGCAGTTTATAAGGTGCTAGTGTTGCCATTATTTGACTACTGTGATGTGGTATGGGGATCTGCAAATAAAGGTGACCTAGACCACCTACAAAGACTCCAAAATCGTGCAGCGTGTGTTATTACTAGGTCAAGCTACGAAGTTAGATCCCACAACATTCTAAATGCACTAAACTGGGATAATCTTCTTACGAGACGTAGTGAACATGAGATGTCTTTAAAATGCACAAAATAGCCTATGGCGCAGCACCCCAATACCTTTCATCTCAGTTTGAAACCGTTCAGGAGAATGTATCTTATAACTAAGAGGCTACCAAACAAAAGTCTGTTTACCTTTGCCAAGAATGGAGTTAATGCGGAAGTCCTTTAAATTTAAATGCGCTAATGCATGGAACAAACTTCCGAACGATATTAGAGCTACGGAAAATGTACTTGCTTTTAAGCGTGGTTTGCATTCACTCACTGTCACCGCCTCATAGTAATTTAAATTTATATTGTTGTTAATAATGATTTTTAAATTTTCACGGCATCTTTGAAAAGCAATTGTAAAATTGATGGATTTCCATGACTAAATAAGGTTTGTATATATGTATGTAGTGTGCGAGTGCCCCTTTAATGTCAGCCCCTACAGGGGCGTAGCCAGCACTTATGAGAGGGGGTTTCCAAAATTCAAAAAATAAAAAACTCCACCTAGATCTCGGGGAAAAACTAGCGTTTGAAGAAATTTGCTACATTTTATTGGAGCTTTTATTTGTTGTCTATTAAATATTTACAATTTTAGTAGTAAGTCGGTCCAGAACAGAGGCGAGGAGGGGTCCCGCTGAGGGAACCCCTCCTCGCTGCGGGAACCCCTGGCACCCCCCTCCCCTCCCCTGGCTACGCCTCTGCCCTGCCACATGATTAAGTTTCAGCATCAGTTTCATCACAGAAATCACACCTCAAATCCAGACCAGACAGGATACCTGTACAATTCAGGTATTTTTGATGCAACCTACTACTAAAAGTAACTGTGGTATATCTTTTCCTGCCAGATGCATTAACAAGAGATTATGCTCCCGAAGTCAAGGACCCCCTTCAACGCATTGCTGCCCTGTTTCCATGGCAACCTTGCGATATAGAAGAAGAAACAAAATGCATTCTATAAGCAATGAAGAGAAACCGTCTCAGAAGGTAGTGATTCTTGTGTTTAATGCCACCCTTCATGGGAAGCCCTCTAATTTAACATCATCTGCTCCAAATCCTTGTGGACAGGCCCTAACTCATACCCCACAGTGGACAAGGGGATAAATATATTCCCTGAAATGTCAATTTATCAGAAAATTAATGTTCTCATAAGATGTTCTCTTAAGATGACATGATACGAATGTCTTACAACTTCTGCAACTTCTATGTAGATAGGTCTTGAACTCCATGAAATATTGTTCACTTTAATGGATGATTCCAGCTGTAAGCGCGCACGCTCTTCTTTTCAGAAATCGTCACGGTGTTTCCCACAACTACCAGAATGCGGCGCGCGTTTTTTTTAACAGTTGTTTGACAAATGTCCCACATCTACCGTCATGCAGTGCTCGCGCGCGTTATAGCTGGAATGCGCGTTATAGCTGGAATAATCCATTGAAAGCCATGCAAGACAGCTCTGAAATTGATGACGTCATTACTCGTTACCATGGCAACGAAGTTACACCTACCCATAGCAAAGATGTGCAATGGAAAAATGAACAGCTACTGTACATTTAATGCCGAGGGTAAATGAGCGTTAAACTGTATCTTGCTTTGTACAGCAGCAGCGGTGTAGCCAGGAGAATTTCTGAAGGGGGAGGAAGGGGGGGGGGGGGGTGCGGATAGTGAAAACATGGGACGAAAATGTTCACATTTCCTCCAGCAAATACGTAAATGTATAGGAAAATCTCCCGAGAAAGCCCCCCCCCCCCCCCCCCCTGGCTACGCCCCTGTACAGTACATGTATTGCATTTAATAACCTTTCGTTGCCTGCATTATTTCTATCAGAGTGAAGATGGAGGCCGACTTTTTGAAACACTCCCAGATCCAAAGAGCCATCACCACAGGAAGCCCAAAGATGGCGTTTTGACAGTGTTCTGTGACATCGACCAAATTAGGAATTCCCTTACAGACCCGCGATTTTAAACTGGTAGATAACATGGAAGAAGCGGATATTTTATCTCCCGCTGCACACTGGAAAGACTACAGGTACCAAGAAAAAAAGAAAAGAAAATTCGAGGCTGCAGTAACTAGTAAAAATAAAAAACTCCAGGGCGGGGTTCGTATGACTTACGCAACAAAGTTGTGCCGCGCCGCGACTACGCGATTTCATCTGCTCTCGTTCAAAGAACGGTAATTATCTGCTGTGATCATGCTATTTGATTGGCTGTCCTTGATATGTCGTACTTACGTGCCGCGACAATGCATTCTGATTGGTCGTCCTTGATTTGTCGTGGCAGGTAGGGCATTGTGTCGCGGCGCTTTTCACAGTGATACGAAATCCGCTCTATCGCACGAAGGCTAGACATTAGGATTAGGTTGTCTTGACGAGATACGGTAAGAGAACCTCTAAAGGCTGGTCTACACTTGAACGCAAGCCCAAGTACGGGACACAAGCGAAGTGCGTGAATCGCTGCGATGCAAGTGCAATGAAAAATTAACATTAATTAGAGTTATTTTGCGCTTGCGCCTTTGATTATGATTCACACAAAACGCAAGCAAAAGCGCGAAAACGTAATGACTCGATTTTCTTGTGCTTGTGTATTTTATTGTGAACCTAAGACGTTTGAGTTTGTCAAAGGGAGCATGTTACGATACGCGCATGCTCCAAGAGCGGTCATTGATTCATCAGTTAAACTCATAACACCATGCTATCAGATAACTATTTAACAAAAAAGATAAAAAACATAGTCCGATGGATTGAGAAATATCGAGATTATATACGATTTGTTTTCGAGGTTTTTAGCCTTCGCTGGCCATCGTTACTGGGCGATTTGAGAGATGCACATAACAGCTGCGCAGTTGCTCGACATGTTCCCTTAACCTTGCACTTGCAATAAAGTGTGAACCAACTCTATGGCAATACTTCCAATGTTCATTTTCACGGAAGTCTTAGTCTTAAAGTTAGATACGTTACAGGGCTGGCATTTATTTTGTTTCTGTCACAATAGTAGAGAGCCGAAAAGACAAAGGAAAACAACAACCACAAAACAGAACAAGAGTCGCCTTTTGGGGGCTCACGCATTGCAGTTTCTTTGATTCGTTCCTGTCTCTTGCTCTTGTTCTTTAGACGTCTCTGTGTTACGGGACAGTACATCATGCAGTTTCCTGGAGAATCCACTATAACATGCAAAGACCTGCTAGCGCGTGTGTGTCAGCGGAATGGCCCTAGACATGATGCGCGCGCAGAGGAAAAGGATGATTTGTTGTGCCGTGGTCCGTACTGGCTCCCTGTGACGTATGACATCAATACTGAGCTGGTCGACTTTGTTAAGCACTACAAGAGACGGGAAAAAAGGTAAGGGACGGACTATTAGAAAAGTGAGGGGGAGGGTGGGGAAGTTTCAGCCTTGGATGGATTTTATGTTTGGCCTGCGTGTCATGGAGTGATTTTTTTTTTCGTTCAGGGGGCTGGGATGGATTTTTTTATTAAGTATATCATTGAGTGAAATGAAGTCAAAATCCTCCTCCTCCTTGTGTCTGGTTCCTTGGACGTGGATGGATTTTTTTTCTTCCGTCCAGGGGCCTTGGATTGATTTTTTTCATAATTTTTTGGCATGGATTGATATTTTTTCCCACCACCCCCTCGCTTTTCTTATGTCCGTCCCTAGAGAACCGCCAACAGCGCCCAATAATAAGGTGGTTACACATGTCAGCATGCCAAACAATCCCAGACGAAAATTTTCGTTTTCCAACATCTCACGGTCAAAACTATATTTTGAATCATTTACCTTAAGGAAGTGACAGAAGATCCTCATTTGTTGTTTGTTTGTTTTCTCTCTCTCTCTCTCTCTCTCTCTCTCTTTTGTCAGAGACTCGGGCAGTCCTAGATCCTTCATATATGGGTGTGCCCTTCTGTATATCCTCGTTCTATAGACATGGGAGATATTTATACGGAGTACACTATAGTGTACCATATATGAAGGATCTACCGTCGTGGGCCCTGCAGGCCAAACGACCGAATGCTCTGCGGACGGGCGGCTGTTTGAAGTATAACATTTAAAAGTCCATTCTTTCTTTCCGTCCCCAGGGGTCTGGATAACCACTGGATTTGCAAACCTTGGAATAAAGGTCGTGGCCTTGACCTCCACGTCTCTAAGAATCTCATCCAGATAATTCGTCTGGCGGAAACAGGTCCAAAGGTCAGCACGCATTGTAAATATCGTCGGTTTGTTGCTAGGCTATGTTGCTAGGCCGACAAAATGGCGGCTGACTGAGGCTCTGTAACGTGGATTTTGTGTGGCGCTTGTTGTTTCAGGTTTGCTGTAAGTACCTAGAAAACCAGTGCTGTTCCACCGTGATGACATAGGACCGGTCAAGTTTGACGTCAGATACATGTTGTATGTGACGTCACTAGACCCCATTGTCTTGTACGTGGATCGCATATTCTGGCTCCGTTTTGCCAACAAGTAAGTACAGCTAGTATTCACTGTAATGACCGGTTCACATGCTGTGATTTCAGCTGCGTTTTGAGGTGCGATCTCATTTAGCCGGCTAGTCTCCAATGTTTGTTTTTTTCGGACATTTCATTTTTTTGTTGCTCATGATTCCTGTTTTGCACGCGCGCCAAAAATTCAAATATCCGAAAAATAGAACCACTGGAGAACCGGCTAAGCCTTATCGGGCTTTGTGATATCCCACAGGGCGATTCCAGAAACATATAAGTGAGTTATTTGGGATTTCCTTGTGAATTCCTTCCCGTTTGAGGCCCAATCAACCAAATCATATTTTTTCAACAAATTATAAGGAACACGGACGTATTTTCATGAAATGTGGGATCTAGATTTTCCTGAATCCTCTGCAATGTTTTTATTGTAGACCTTTTGAATTAGGACATTATGAAGAATACGAGCGACATTGTACCGTAATGAATTATGGGGACTACGTACTCAAGCAGGTAAGTAAGCTCTTGGTAGTTGAAGTGAGTTTTCAGGGCTCGTACGATCAGAAATGGGAAAAAATCCAGGTGAGTTATAAGCGAAAGCAAATATTTGTTTAAAAAGTTTGAAAATCGTGCTTTCTTTTTTCTTCCATAATTCCCTTGAACGTTTGGATTGAGGGCTATGGCCCTTAGAAATCCGCTGTTAGCAGGTTACTGATATTGTAATTACCAGTGTCAGCCGGCTACTGATATTGTAATTACCAGTGTTAGCAAGCTACTGATATTGTAATTACCAGTGTTAGCAAGCTACTGATATTGTAATTACCAGTGTTAGCAAGCTACTGATATTGTAATTACCAGTGTTAGCAAGCTACTGATATTGTAATTACCAGTGTTAGCAAGCTACTGATATTGTAATTACCAGTGTTAGCAAGCTACTGATATTGTAATTACCAGTGTTAGCCGGCTACTGATATTGTAATTTCCAGTAATTCTTCTTGTTTTGACAGGTTCACCATTATGAATTCATCCCACTGTTTAACAGTCAGTACCCCAACCACAAGTGGGAGGATGTCGAGGTTAGTAAGAGATTATTAACCAAGCGCGAGGTCTGAACGGGAAATATCAGACCGAGGTCTTGCAGTACGGACCGAGCGATATATAGCGAGGTCTGTACAAAAAGACCGAGGTCCGAGGAGGGAATCGATGCCCTCCTAGCTTCGACTTGACGTATTTGCCCATACATTTTTTTGTATAAAGTAAGCCAGATTATGAAGTTTTTAAATTCATATCTCAGCCGGTGTTTAAGCAATCTTCAACAAACTTTGCAGTTTTACTAATATTATATGGTTTTATACTAATATTATATAGTGTAGAATCGAATACTGATATCCATTTGCTGATAACTATAAAATATTATCAATCAATAGCCCAGGTTCGAATTACGCTCCAATGCTCACAAGACAAAAGCTTCAAATCGAAGCTTTCTCCAAATTCTAATACATTTACAGTAATTTCAAAAGAAAGCCTCGACTTGAGGTTATTGTTTGTAGCATTGGAGCGTACTTCGAACATGGCCTATTATTTAACGTGAGACCTGAAAACTGGGTTTCAATCTCGAATCGAACCACCTGTGTGACGCGTTACCAACTGAGCTTTGTAGGCCAGATATTGTGTGGCTTTTACTTCATGCCGTGTGAGTCTTGATTGGGTGTGTTTGGTTTGATGACAGGCGGAGTTTTTCGAGGTTTTCAAAGAACTGTTCCAGGCATCCGTGAAGGAGCTCCCGCCTAACGGAATGGCCCCCTGCAACCAGGTGAGATATTTCGTTTGTTTGTTTGTTATTTGTCCGTTGTTGTGTTTGTTACTGGCGCAGGATTGAAAGGTCGTACCCCGTAACAGGAATCATAGAGTATACCTTGAAAACGAGTTAGTTGATACCAAATAACTAGCAAATATAACAAGTGGATATCCGAGGCATAAAAAACGAGTTAGTAGATACCTGCGGAAATCCAGGGACATACACAAAGACCCCTGATGGAAATCCTTGTGGAGATTCTTGGGTGAAAAAGGGTCTTGTGGAAATTTCAGGGTCAATAACGAAAAACCCCTGTGGAAATCTAAGGTTTCCTGATAAAGTGCAACGGGTCATTGTATAAACAACCCACTTACCCTTCTTTCATTTTAAAGTGACGCGATTAATATTGTTTACAAGAATGGCAAATTTTCCTCACGGTAATAGTGTAACCAATCGTATAGGTACCAATTCAACATCTTTATTCAGCAAGGCTTAACTCACTCATTTACTCACTCTACTACTGTTATAGGGCACAGCTCGGGGTGTTTCTCACGGTGGGTTGAGTGCTCAATTGAAGGGGAAAAGTTATTTCGCTTGTTCGCCCTATTGGGAAATGTTTGATTATCACAACCGTACCCAGAGCTTCCCGGCTCGTCTGCTCGCAGGGAAGGCTCTGGTGGCGGCCATTCGAGGGCCTTCGCTGATTGGCTGATTTTGAACGTTTGAGCATGCGCTGAAAGGTCTTTCTCTCAACGGCTATGTCATTCTCATTCCCAGAGCTCCCCGGCTCGTCTGCTCGGAGGGAGGCTTTGGGGACATCCATTGAGGGCCTTCGCTGACTTGAGGACCTTCGCTGATTTGAGGGCCTTCTACGAGAACGAGCTGGGGAGCTCTGGGTTCGAGAATGGTCAGAGCTAATGTAGTCTCATTCTCGAACCCAGAGCTCCCCGGCTCGTCTGCTCGTAGGGAGGCTTTGGGAACATCCATTTGAGGGCCTTCGCTGATTTGAGGACCTCCGCTGATTTGAGGACCTTCTACGAGAAGGAGCTGGGGAGCTCTGGGTTCGAGAATGGTCAGAGCTAATGTAGTCTAATCTGATTCAAGCAGGAGCACTTGCCGTGGGAACAGTTTAGTTTCTCCCTTTCCAAGGTCTAGTTTAGGTCTCTTCGATAACTCTTATCACTGTGAAACTTCTAAGCCGTGCCCTTAATGAAATTCCTAAATTAGCTCCGTAATAATAGCACACTATTTATTGCCTTGTTTTACTATTATTCTCAACCTTTTTTTAAACTAATACTAATAAAGGTCGTCGGCTGTGAAATCATAATGTAAGTCAGATGATCTAGCATAATTAATGTATCGCATTCGTTAGTTATTTTATTTTACTAATGGCTGGTCTGATTCCATTTGAAACAACACAGCAACTGATTCAATTTGACTAGCTAGAGCCCTACTCTGTGTAATTTACAGTCGTGACTGTTCAATTCGTGTTTTTAATTTGTGTGTACCTCACTTTTTTGCTTTTGTGCATATAACAGACTGCAGAGGCTGCAGTCTTTTAAGTAATGGTCCGTATAAGAACTAGGCAAGCCAACGGCAAAGCATGCTGGAATGCAATTAATTTCTATTGAATATATAGGCAATTTCATTGGCTTAGACATGAAAATCAGTAAATTCACTATGCTAGAAAAACTTGTCTGAGGATTTTTAGGGATATATAAGCACATGTGGTACTCACAAACAGGATATGCAATTTTAAAAGACTTTGTACGTGGGAAACCTAGTGTAAAATGCTGATTCTCACTCCTTTGTTCTTCTTGATCTGACTGGTCTAGAGACTTTTTGTTGCCATGTTTTCTCAAAGCAAGTCGAAATCTATCAATTTTTCACTTTTATTATGTTACTAGTCGTGATAACTTTCTGTGGTAAAAAATAGGACATAACCTACGTGGGGAACCTTCAATGCCGTAGAACAATGGAAGTTTGCCTAGTTCTTGCATGGATGATTATCCAGCTGATAATCCAGCTGTCCATCCACACCATGACAACTGAGTCTGTGATGTTTCTAAACTATGTTCCGGCCAACCCGGTGTTTTTTGCCGAGGTACTTCATAAATGGTAACATTTTACTGTATGCCTATAAAACATCGATCGATTCATACATTGTGCACTTGGATGTACCATACATGAAGTACCTACCGGGTTTTTTTTAAACACAGCATTGGCTTTTCCATCTAGTTGTTTCTTTCCTAGGTATCGAGCCTTCTAACTCTAATTTCCACCCAACTGTCTTGCTTGTCGTTACGCGGTCACACTAGGATCAGCAGTCTTTACGTCTACTCGAGTGACAGGCGCGGTTTCCATGGTTCCCTCGTCTAGTACCACCGTGACGTCATTACTTTCTTGCGGTGGCGGTGAGCCCTCGTCACGCTGTGGTCGATAGGACACCGCGGGCCCTGTCCGAGTCACGCAACCGCACATTTCAAGCAACCCAGCGTACACCGTGACAACGGCTTGACGATACTTAGGCACGCGCCAAATAAACACCACTGGGTCCCAGAGAAACTTGAGAAACAATATATTGTCGCACATGTAAAGAGCGATTTGTTCTTCTAGAAGCTTTTCTATGCTGTAATAAGGCCTTAGAAGCCAGATATACAGCGCGATAGTGAAAGGCCAAACTGTTAGGATAAGTAGCAGAGTCAGAAAAAACGTCCCTTTGATGAACTGCTTCTCCAGTTCGGCTTTAGCTCTCTGGTTCTCGGCCGGGCTGTTATCTTCCGCCTGCCCTGCCTCGCTCTGTTGTACTGCTCTATGAAATATAAAATAAGTGACAATATAAATCACAACTAATGCCACAGTCAGAAGGGTTGTATGAAGGACTAAATCCACCAGGAAAAATATCCCGATATCGACCGTAAACATTTCTGGGATCAAAGAAAAAAAGACCACGTATAACCATATAGACGCGGTTCCGACCACTGCGGTTTTTCGGGTAATCCAGCTCTCATAACGCTGGGGCCAGCCGAGTGCTATAAGCTGCGATATAGCCAAGGCGAGAAGAGTTAAGAACGAAGCATTGATTGTTATGCTTGATATGACTTGAGCACTGCGTACAATTCGCATGTATGCTTCAGTATCCATAGTTGCACTAGAAAAATGGCTGACGCTGTATATGATGGCGAAATACGGTTCAACAACCAGTCCAGTCGCCATGTCGGCGAGAAGGATGCCCGTGATGAAAATCGCGAGCGGAGATCTGAAGCATTTCAGAGGGTCTTTATAAATGGCGAATATAGCCAATCCATTGACGAAAACTGTGCCCACGGCGAGAAAACACAAGAAAACAATAGAGAATTTAGTCATAGAAATATAGGCTTTCCATTCTGGTAGTTCGGAAAGTGTCCAGTTCGCCATTTTCAATATTTTCTTGAAGTCTCAACAATCTTGGTGCTCTTAATGTAGTTCCTCCTTCGTTTAATGCAGCGCGAAAAATATGCGCAGAATTAATGTTTTTGTTCCGAAACCTATCAACTATGACATGATTCGTGACCACCTGTCTCCGCTCATAAATAGATCGCCGCTACATTGGTTGGGATTCTTACAATTTATTCATAAATATTCAACTAGAACTTTCGATTAGCACTACAAAACCTGTGAACAATTTGCTAGCTATCATCAAAATAGACTTTAGAAAGTGCAAAGTCTACGACGTCTTATTGTAAATGCGAAATTGAAAGTTGACGCAGACGGATTAATAAAAGGACTACCGGTTGAATAACTTCCTTTTGATAGAATGCAAATCTGAATTCGTCTGATCATTATTTTTAACAAAATCTAGATATAAACGTTTCTTTTCTCCATGTTGTGGATTCTTTTTTCCTCAGACTATGATATAGTTACAGACATGGACATCAAATACAACCAGAACATCAACCTCTTGACTTTCGATAGCCTTTGGCGCAATATTTTCTAGACTCTCCTTTTAAATTTAAGTTTATATCGTTATTTTCGTAGTAAATAGCCTTTTATATTTGCTCGCAAGAATCATAAAATTGGGGCGTTTTAGTGAAAACGGAAGAAAGTTTACAAACATATGTTTTACAGGGAAATGTTTGTGCATGAAAGTACTTCAGGAGAAGTAGAGGAAGTTACTGACTGAATACAACACAATATTTAGAATAAACGAATAAATATTTCGAGTTGGTATTCAGCCATTTTAGGTCCCTCAAACTTTTATTCTTCAAGCATTGAGATGATGAATGGACGATTCCAGCTATAACGCAAGCGCGCGCTGCATGTCGGTAGATGTGGGACATTTGTCGAACAAATTGTTAAAAAAGCGCGCGCTGCATTCTGGTTGTTGTGGGACACGGCTTGGGCATTTCTGAATAAAGAAGAGCGCGCGCGCTTATAGCTGGAATCGTCCATTGTTTGAATGAGTTGTTCAGGGGCGGATCCAGGATGTCTAAACTAAGGGGGGCCCAAAGTGAAAATAAAGAGGCAAAGTCGACCGTAACCACAGGGGACCCAAGCTCATATTTGTGACTCGAAAATTTGTAAGAAATTGTTAATAAAAAAACAATCCACGAAACTTACTTGGCAGTACGAGGTATTTGTCTTCATTGCCCCTCGATTTTTTTTTTCAAACTCCATAGGGGCAATGAAGACAAATACCTCGTACTGCCAGGTGAGTTTCGTGGATTGTTTTTTATTAGCAATTTCTTACAAATTTTCGAGTCACAAAATATGAGCTTTGGGTCCCCTGTGGTTACGGTGAGTTTCGTGGATTTTTATTAACAATTTCTTACAAATTTTCGAGTCACGTATATGAGCTTGTGTACCCTGTGCCGTAACCTAGTATAAACAGCAAATACATAGAGGATATTACACGGTGGGGCGAAGATATGGATTTTATTTTCGAGTGGCAAGAACAATATTTTACGAACGAGCGCAGCGAGTGAGTAAAATATTGTTTTTGACACGAGAAAATAAAATCCATATCTTCAAGCCACCGTGTAATGTTCTTTTTATTATATGGATAAGAATTGACATAGCGGCAAAATATAACAAATGAACAACTCACTTGGTAAAGTCGAAAGTGTTTAGTTGTGAAATGCTCCTTCAATCTTTCTGGTTCCCAGTGTCGTTAAGAACTAATTTCCCTTTTTGTGTTGCTGTAGCATTCTCTGCCATAGTTGAAATATGGTTTTTCTCGTTAGAACTAGAACAAAACTTAGTTTTGTGGCTTAAAACTCGAGTGACCGAGCGAGATTTCACTGCAGACAAAAGTGAGGAAAACAACACTGCAAACGTGCACATCCGGGACATGCGGTACATAACTTTTTCATATTTTCACTAGTGAAGATATGGAAAATACGAGTGTTTTAGTTTCCGGTAAAACACTGGCATCCATATAATAAATAGAGGATATTACATGGTGGCTTGAAGATATGAGTTTTATTTTCGAGTGGCAAGAACAATATTTTACGAATGAGCGCAGCGAATGAGTAAAATATTGTTTTTGACACGAGAAAATATAACTCATATCTTCAAGCCACCGTGTAATTTTCTTTTTATTATATAGACAAACCAGAAAAAAATATTCCAAATTGATTTCCAAGCACTTTTGTTTGACCGATGTCCTCACTAGTGAGGATATGGAAAATATGTCACTCAGGACCCGGATGTAGCTTCGTATGAGATCTACGAGTGGCGTATTTCCCAGTAAAACACTCGTGTCTATATAATAAAATGTCCTTTGGCTCTCTCTGGTTTCCATATCATCTCTTCGATCTTATCAGTCTCGCCGATCGCATGAAATAGTGCACACGCGATCCATGAGATTCGATGCGATCGTATGTTTCCATACGGTCGCATAAAGCCGATCGCATTAAGTGAGTCCAGGAGATTAATGTTTTGCGCGCCATTTTGAAAGTGTACACGACCGAAATGGCTGCTGGTCTCGAAACAATGAATTCTGGGATACATTCTGATCGCATCAGTCGCTTTCGATCGCTTTTGAATGTCTCTATATAATCTCATTCAATCTCACGTAATCACATCGATCTTCTGGATAGAACAGTGTCCTATCCGCGCGATCGCGATCGCCCCGATCGTTTCAGTCTTTTCCGATCGCGAGAGAAGTGTTTCCATATAATCTCATGGATCGCGTGTGCACTATTTCCATACTAGTCCAATACTCTGACAAATTTATGCATGGTATTGTTCTCCCCCTTTGTATTGCCTCGTTCTATAATACACTCCATTGCACTCCATTGTTTTAGACAATGCCTTGCATAAATTTGTCAGTGTATTGGACAACCCTCACTATTTCATGCGATTGGCGAGACTGAAGAGATCGAAGAGATTATATGGAACCAGCATTTATCAAACCAGCGCGTTACCGAGTAATGCTAATTGTTTTTGTTTTCTTATTTTTTTTTTTTTTGCCAGGCTCGTGCGTACTACAGCACGGATACAATGGTGAAATGGGCAGATGATGGTGAGTAACGAACAACAAGTTAACCTGCGTAGCAAACGCAAAGGGAAGGGAGAGGGACGCCGAGGACGCGAGGTATCGTCCTCGCCCCCCCCCCCCCCCCCCCCCCTTCCCTTTGCAGAAAGCCCCCTCCCTTCCCTTTGCAGAAAGCTAGTATTTGGGCGACATTTGCCAGCGAAAACACTGAATTTGAGTGAGATCTTTCAGAAATTTTAGCGACTCGGTTTAACCGACGACCGGTTAGCGCAGTGGTAGAGCGCCGGGCTTATGTTCGGGAGGTTGGGAGTTCAAACCCTGGCCGGGCCAACACTCAGGGTCTTTTTCTAATAATTGAGGAGAAGGTGCTGCCTTTGCTCTAACATCTGCAAATGGTTAGACCTTCGCGTCTTCTCGGATAAGGACGTTAAACCGTAGGCCCCGTCTCTCACATACACTACACTAACCGGAACCAGAGGGACGTTAAAGAACCACTAGGACCGTCGGAAGTTGCCCAACCTCAGTGTCACAGAACTCACAATACTAACACACACTCATGTTTATAAAGCTGGTTCTTATAGGATGAGTTATCCATTAATGTAAAGCGCTTTGAGCCGCGAGGATAAAGCGCTATATAAGCACGTTATTATTATTATTATTATTATTATGCATCTCCATGTTGGATCTAGCTGAGTACCTACAGGGAACCCGCGTGACTCGCTCCAGTCTCCTTATAGGCATTTCGCAAAAAAGACAGCTTATTTTTGATACTTATGTTAGTGTCGGTGTTGTTAATATTAATATTCCGTTATCCTCTTGTTTCAGGTTCAGACCGAATTGTCCCTCAAATCTTAGAGTTCAACTACAACTCAGACTGTCTACGTTATTTAAAGTACTACCCCGATTTTTTTAACTTCCTCTTTAGCCTCTTCTTCTACGACGACCCCATGGGCTGGCCAATAACGCGGTTACTCTAGTGCCAACGAAAGGTTCCGGGATTAAAGGGATAGTCGCCAAATAGTGATGTTTGGTCGCCATAATAGAAATCTGGTCGCCATTCTTTTCTTCCGAATTAATGCTGTTGACAGCTTATCTTTAGTAGGGCATTTTTTAAAAACCTACAGACTGCAAAGGTTAGTCACCATTTGGCGACTAGGTTGGAATTTGTGCTCGCCAAATCATAAATCTAGTCGGATCCGAATGGGTCGAGGACAATAAGCTATCAGTTAGTCAAAGAGTCAACCTGTCAGAACATTGTCAACTCGGCACTATGCACCTCGTTAACTATCTATTGACTCAAAGAAAACTCGAACTCGTAGTCTAGTTGTTAAGTAATATAGATTTAGCCACTGGCTAAAAGCGGAGCTCCCGGTTACATATTTTTCTGTTAACGGACGCGCCGTATTTTCCCGCCGAAATGAAATACGGTTTGGGGGTTGCCTGTGGTACGGGCGCGCAGATACGGACGCGCCCCCGATACCCAAATGGGAATACCGCTGAACCATGAAAAATGAAGTCGATCGTATACCGGAGTTCTATTGTATTCTTCCTGCGATGCCTATGGTGCTCCGCTCTGCGGCCTTCGGCCGCTAAGGAGCTCCGCTATGACATGCACGTGTTGTCCCACATGGCTGTCGGTTACAGAAGTACACTGTTAAAGCGCACTCTGAAAACGCCTCTGTTAGTCTGCGTAGCAAGCGTTCCCGTGTGTTTTCAGGGGAAAGAAACAGGAGAAATTGGAGAGAAAGCGGCGAGTAGTTCGACGCGAACGCCCAAATCTCGTCCGAGTTTGTCGGCCTGAAAACTCCACGGGACTCTTGCTACACAGGCTAAGCCTCTGTCGGCCTTCATTTTAAATATCAGCCTACATACGCATCGAAACAGAGTACAATCCTTACAATGGTAAAACTGAAAAAAAAATGCGGCTATGAATATTCTGAAGCCAATTTGAGAGTGATCATCTGAAAATAACAGGGAGTGACAGGAAACTAAAATTGGATAAAGTTGAAGCTCAAATAATGGCCGTTTCAGTCGCGAGAAGCTCTGGCGCCTTCCGGCCTAGCCTGGTAGTAAGCGTTACCGTGTGTTTTCAGGGAAAAGAAACCCAGAGAAACGGATGAAAATAATAATAATAATAATAACATGCGGCGAGAAGTTCGACGACTGACTTTTTGGCCGCGTGAAAATGGGGCGAGCGAAGGCGAGTGCAAGGACAAAAATAAACTGGCTGGTCGAACTTCTCGCCGCTTTCTCCTGATTCTCTGTGTTTCTTCACCCGAACACGAACGCTTGCTACGCAGGCTACGTCCATCCTTTTCTCGTATCCAGACCTCCCCGGCTCGTCAGCTCGCGGAGGAGGCTCTGGGAACATCAATTTGAAGGCCTTCGCTGATTGGCTGATTTTGAACGCTGGGGCTGCGCAAAAAGATGTTTGTCTCGACGGCTCTGTATCCCCAGTCTCGTACCGAGACGTTATTTTTTGCGGTGATTTTTCCAATCGATTTCTCTATGAAATTGCTTTGGAGGCATGGTAGGGACTGGGAATGAGTATTACACGGCGCGCAATAACCGGTTAGTACTCGTTCACATTGACCAAAAGGACGTCCTATTGTCAGTTAAACAATAGAACGAGGCATAGATGTATTGTGTTGATCCTCGTTCTATTGTTTCACAGACAATAGAACGTCCTTTTGGTCAATGTGAACGAGTGCTAACCGCAATAACCCTGTTAAAAACTATCCCACAAACTATCGCGCACCCTAAGCGTCTGGGTACGAGACGTTGTCCAAAAAACTCTCGCGTACTTCACGAACAAAACACTGCCCTCGACGGCGCACCACAGGAACCCCGAATAAATCCACAAGAGGGCCTGTTTAGCCTTAAAATGATCGTAAATTTGAAGGAGATCAAGATAATGATAATCATAAATACACGATTAACATGAATTCACTCTCGAGATCATGTTGAATTTCTATGCATCATATTAAAGATATCACGTGTTTTATGAATACTCGCATTCATATGAATACAGCATTCTCTCGTCATAATATTACTATCCAAATAATTCATTTTCTACACTACCATTTTGAACTGATCCCAAAACCGAGCTGGAAATGTCCTATTGACTAACCGTGAGTAAACTTTTAGCAGACGATAGGTTATCTTGGCGCCCCAGTGATAGCTTCAGCCTGCTCTTTTGCCTGGGGGAGGGGTGAGGAGAAGTCCTGGCTGGGGGATGTGGGGAATGCTCACGTAAGAGATGCTTCTCCCCCGAGGCCGCCTTAATAGAATACTCAAGACTCGATAAATGGAGTATATAAACGGAACGGCGTTTTCAAATTGATGGGATAAAGAATCTAAAATGTGCGAGGTAGAATTGCGAACCGCGGAGAGTCAAATAAATTGAATGCCCCCCTCCCCCTGTGGTGTTATTCGCGTTGAATAGGAGTGCAAACCTACCTCGGGTGAAATCCCATGCGGTGCAGAGGACAAGTCAGTGTGGTAGCGTGTGGCTGGAAGCTCTCGCCAGTGCAATGGACTCTCGAGCCAGGATAGCGCTTCTCGTGACTTTTCTAGTGTCTTTTCTCTTCATTGGGAGTACAGGACAAGGTATTTACATACTTTATTTGTTATATGCGTGTTTTTGTTCTTTTGCTTAGAAACACAATGTAGCTCACCCCACGAGCATGCCGCATATTTCTTGATATTTCCGTCGAATTCCAATATATTTTTGCTGCTGTGAGGAAAGGTTATTATGTTTAGTGTGCGGAAAGGAGGGAAAAGCACGGAAAGGAGACTTCCAGTCTTAGCCCCGAATGTGCGCGCGTACGTTTGCAGCTCCGATATGTGTCCCGTACATTAGCTCAGGAATTTATGCGCGCTACATACGTAGCTACACCAGGAAACCTTTCGAATTTAATACTCTCGCACCCTATTGACTAAGTTGACTACCTAATAAAAAGTAGGCATCTCGATGCGAGTTATATTTTAAGGTTCCTGATTTCCGTGATTTAGGGAGCGAGGAAGGTTTTGAACTTGTAATTTAGAGCGGCAGTACCTATGTGTTGGCACATCGGTAGTATGCAAATGAGCTCGAGACAATAGCTCTAACATGCGAACGTGTGAAACGGGCCTTCGAGGGCTGAATATCCGTTGCTTTCCTTTGTTGTTTGACTTCCTTTGATCAGATTACAAGAGAACAGTGAAGAATAAACATGCTGGATTGTGGACCGCTATCTTGAATTTCAACAGTTCACATCTCAACAGACTAAATACGCCCCTATGCGGCAAAAATTATCAATTTATCTGTAATCTTTAAATTATTTGCTTCCGTACACAGATTGTGAATGAACTAAATATGAACTAAAATTACACTGTAAACTAGTCGCAGGGAACACATGTGAAATGCGTAATCTTTTGAAGTTTTTTTTTTGTAAAAGGGTCAACATAAATAAACAAAAATAGGACCATGTCAAAACATCTGATATGAAACAGCGGAAATGAGGCCCTCCCCCCGCGTGTACCTTGTTTCCCGATATTGTTTCAGCTAGCGGCGTTTTGCATGCAGCCCCTTATTATTGGGCGATCGTTTTTGTCGCGCGCTCATATACGTGTCTTGTTTGGGCGTCAAGTCCGCTCAGTTTGGGAAACCACAGGCGATCCAAGCTCTAATCATGTGGGGTACTGTGAAAGATCAATCTATTATAACATACGGCAGGGGTATTAAGAAAAAGGCACAAAAAACACCCAAAATGCAATAAAATCGCTCCAGGAGCACTTCATTTGACAACTACAACATTCCGAGGAGATCTCAAATGATTTATTTCAATATTTACATTTATGTATAATTTTTACAGCGACAACGTTGCATGTGTCTTTCACAGTACCCCACATGATTAGAGCTTGGATCGCCTGTGGGGAAACGCCGGTAAATACAAGGGAAAGATCGTCTTTGCTACACGCGCTTTAGTATTCACCTAATGCGCCTGCCTTGTTTGGGATTGTCCTGTCACGCTCAGCGCACACCGTGGGGCGCACCCCGTTGAGTCCCCGTCCTAAACGTGACTGGAAACTTGAGACCCAAACAAAAGGAAAAAACAAAAATAGCGCACAATAAAACTGAACCTGAACCTGAACCAAAGTGCGAAGATAGAACAAAGCTAGCGCGCATAGGATTGACGATTGCCATCTTGCTCATACATGCATGCCTCGATCAATGTTGTAAAATAATCCGCGGCGTTCTCACTGATTCTCGCACCGAGAGCTCCCCTGCTCGTCACCTCGCCGGGGTGGCTCTGGTGACAGCCATTTGAGGGGCATGTTGGGTGATTTTAAACGTTTGGGCATGCGCCGAATGTTCTTTCTCTCGCGGTCTCTGTATCAAATCTCGCGCATTATTCTCGAACCCAGAGCTCCTCGGCTTGTCACCTTGCGGTGGAGGCTCTGAAGACGGTCATTGACGCATGCGCGAGATTTGATACAGAGCCGTAGAGAGAAAGAACTTTCTGCGCATGCCTAAGAGTCTGCGCAGACGAGCCGGGGAACTCTGGGTACGAGAATGGCTGTGAGCGGAACTGGAAATACTTTTCTGACCGAAATGAGGTGCGAGGATGGAAACAGCTGCATGGTCACAACGAATTGGTGATTATCATGAAATCTAAATCGCCTTCGAATTGACGATTATCATCCATTCTCGTACCCAGAGCTCCCAGGCTCGTCACTTCGCAGGGGAGGCTCTGGGGACAGCCATTTGAGGATAGTCGCTGACTGGCTGATTTTGAGCGTTGGAGCATGCGCTTGAAGGTCTTTCTCACAGCGGCTGTGTATTAAATCTCGCGCATGCGTCAGTGGCTGTCACCAGAGCCTCCCCCGCGAGGTTGACGAGCCGGGGAGCTCTGGGTTCGAGAATGATTATCATCAATCTTCTTACATGTTTACTTGACATGCGCAAGAGTATCCCACATGCATATAAGCCAAGACAATACATAAAGTGGACTGGGCTAAACTTTTTCCTGAGAGCTTAACCCAAAACCTAACCCAGAACGTATCCCAGAACCTAACCCAGAACCTAACCCAGAACCTTGTCGGAAGATTGATGATAATCGTCAGTTCGTTTTAGTGACCATGTTAAAAAAGCACGCGTATTATCATTCGCCAAATAAGGGGCTGCTAGCAGTTTAGCATCTGACATTAGGGCGGCTTTCGTTCTGACTGTAGTGAAACCAATCGCAAAGGAAGTAATACAAAGTAATTGCGAATTACTCACGACAGTCTCTAAAATCCGCTCTATTGGTTGCTTGGATAGATCACAGGCCTCATTTTTTAGCATTCAGTTGAAACAACCGTGACACAGCCAGTTTAACTTCACTCATGATTGCAGGACTCGTTGTGCCGGGCACGTGCCCAGTCTACCCTCCCCCGGCCGAGTGCCCCGCCGAGCCTGATGATGAGTGTTCGAATGACGACAAATGCCAGGAGCTGTACCCCGGAGAAGGACTCAAATGTTGTAAAGACGGCTGTGACTTCGTTTGTGACCGTACGTAATTTCTCATTATTCTGCGTAACGTCTGTGTAAACGTAAAAAGTGTAAATGTATGGCACTATTATTCAGTCAATTTGAGGTCCATATTTTCCTGTATGGAACCCCAAATCGAAGGCACAAACAAGTATTTTTTTTTTCCAGAACCAATCCCTCCGACCATACCACCAACGACAATTCCACCTACGACCACTCCACTGCCGACAACTCCACCGACGACCATTCCACCAACTCCACCACCTCAAAGGGTAAAGTATCACGAACGGCGGTCGCCTAAGCGCGCACCATTCAGTCATATGCAATGCGCAAATCTCACCATACATGTATACCTAATATTTATCTAATAATTACACTAACAACATCACATTCATGAGTCTGAGTCTATTGGCGCCACCAGAATTTTTCTAAATTATGGTCCACGAGGAGAGGCCGGCAAAGATACATCCTACTGATCCTAGCCCCAGCGCGTTCCTTGTAGTAGAAAACAGCATATTAAGATCACTTGCCCTCCCGCCGTTTTGGAGACGTGCTTCTGTGAAAGTCTTGTCCAAAGCCGTCATCTTGAAAATCGTTCTCATCTTGCGACCCCCAATATCATATGCATCTGGTGGCGTTACGAGTCTTACTAAGTCTTGCGTTCATGTTATGAAATCCTCTCCTCTCCACCATTGTTAGAAGATCTCGCCCACCAAATGACGACTCGTGCCTCTGGACCAAACTGACACGGAGTTTCTGGCTCCGTTTCAGTGTACTAAACATGATTAGTAAATCAGACATGTAGTACATGAATTAAAACGACTGATCCGCAATTATTATAGCGGTGTCGGTCGTCACTTGCTTCAGTTCATATGGACTTATTCTTGCAAAACTCAACCATCGATCGTAAAAAAGTATATAACTTTTTATGATCTTTCAGACTAGCTTATCGTGTCCGTGGGTAGCGGCGGAGTCGGGGGAGCCCCTCACTTTCAGAAGATTTACATATGTTTTCTGTAAAGTCAGTCCCCCTTTCCTTCCCACACACAACACACAATCTTTGCCATCTCGTCTCTAATGGGCTCCCTCGCTTCAAAATCTTACGCCGTCACATCGATGCATTGCCCAAATATGTCCTCAGATTTTCCATGGAGGACATTGTTTTATACCACAACAAAAGGCAAAAATAATTAAAAACAAAAACAGCGCCGGCGCGCGCGCAGCCGAACGGTGTTTTCATTGGTTGTTTTAGCACGCGCGCTGATGATGGCGCGTTCCGTGGTGTGTACTTTTTTATGCACCCATGGCCGAGAGCCAATCAGAATTCGAGAAACGCGCGCGTTGTGGTATAAGTTTAAATATCTGGCTGCTCAAAAGTGCACATGACATATATGCTGCGATGTCTGTTCTGTGAGCGAAACTTGATGCGCTGAGCTCGTAAAACGTGTTCTGTCGCTTGCTTATACCCTGTGTGCTCTGTGCAACCGGTAATAAAATTCTTGCTTTAACATAAACAAGAATTTTAGAACCGGCCTGTGAACGCAGGCTTGTAAAACCCTACTCGCCTCCCCTATTGTGAAATGCTTCGCTCGAATTCTGTTGTATGGGAAAATGTGTGAATCCAAAAGGGCGTTAATGCTCACCAATCAATCACGGATAGCCATATTCTAGTCTTGGCCTTCCAATCGGTCTTCCTGTGGCAGAATCACGTGACGTCACTTAATCCTCGCCCACGAGCCGTCTCCAATAACTACCAGAATGCAGCGCGCTATTTTTACAGTTTGTTCGACAAACCTACCTCGCGCGCGTTCTAGCTAGAATCGTCCATTTCGAAAATATTAAAATTCCTACCTATTAGGACCGAGGCTTAGGAAAATAGAACAAAATAAGCCCATCCCATCCTCGATCCGCGCGCCTTGGGTCAAGTTAGAATTTTCATATAATCGAAATTGATGTATATGACTACCCTGGGTACCAGAGTCTCCAAACTCGTTTACAAAACGCATATTTTATTTACTGATCGACGAGCGAACAAGCTTCACTCGTTGGCGTCTTGGCTTAGCGTGTCAGTAAACGGGTGAAGCTTCGAGCCTCTGGTACCCAGGGTAGTATATGACGGGTTCATCGAAGATCGCCTGGAGAAATTATAGTCTTCACGTCGCTGGGTAAGTATGTGGCAGTCGTGTTTCTTCACGTGGTTAGCATGTAGCAAGTGTTTCTGGTTTCAGAAGAGTAACTACAGTCCCCAAACGCGCGTAAAAAAGGCGAGCGGAAAATTGAGCAGGAACTCATCTTCTTGCGCCCGTTTTCTGTGGGTTCTTAGCTCTGAAACTCCAAGGAACACACTTGCTACGCCAGATGCTTGTCGGCGGGCATCCCGCGTCTGTCTGTCATGCCAGGAGCGGATCCAGGGGGACCGGATAGTGAAAACATGATACGAAAATTTGCAAATTTCCTTCATCAAATACAGTAAACGTACGGGAAAATGCCCCGAGAAAGGGGGTTGCCCGGCCCCCTCCCCCCCCCTAAATCCGTTCCTGATGCCTGTCAGCCTGCTTTAGTCTGTCATGCCTTTCTGTCATCGTGCCTGTCTGTCTGTTGCTTGCCTTTTTGTGTGTTTCTTGTCTTTCCACAGAACATATCGGATTTGCGGGCGGATTATCAGATTCCTTTGCACAGAGAGACCCACCCTGACGTAACATCGGTTTACGATTATTAAAAGGTGCCATTCTCTCGCAGTAATCCACACGCAATCAAATCCGTTTTTCAGGTTGAAAGAAGGAATATTTTTAACAAGGTGTTTTTAAGACATGCACATTGTCCTCAAGTGGTCCATATATATTGTAGTAAGAGTGCGTAGCTCTCCCTGCAGAATTTAGGAATCCGTTTAGTATATTGCGGCTGCCATTTATATCTGTTACTCTGCATTTTTCTCGGCAAGTTTTTTTTAGGTGCGCACCGCAATCTTTAACGTCAGTCGAGTGAACTAGTCTTGTGAAAAATGCAATTGACTAATAGAAGAAGGTGTTGAAAATAGCCTATATCTTGTTCAGTTGCTAGGCCACAGGAGTCCCATCCAAGCATCCAAATACGGGCGAGCTGCCTGTGTATTCATGCCTTTCTGGGGGAGGGGCTAGTAAAATTGTCACACTGACACGAGGCAAGAAGCTCCAATCTGCAAGAAGTTGTCGAGTGTTCTTTTCCTCCAAAATGGCTGCAAAAACGCAGACAGTAACTGTTCTAAACCAACCAGACGTGAAGCGAGCTAAGCTAAACAAAGATCCAATTATTTCCGAGATATTTGAGAGCTTGGAATACGGCCCAGCTCCTGAAGCGCCGAGCGCTGTCAACTCTTGGCTCGTCGATCATGGCCGCTCATTTGGTCATTTTATTAACGGCAAATGGGTCAAGCCAAAGGAAAGGAAAGTCTACGAGACCAGAAACCCCGCAACAGGTAATAGAAAGGCTGAATTGTGGATGCTTTGTTTTGCTTCATGGGTTTTTCGGAAAATTTTGAGAAAGGATGATCCTGGATTTCGCAAATCACGAGAAATTTGGCCGGTAGCTGGCCCTGGGATTTCCGTCTAAATAATAAGCTTACAGTCAACACGTATTAAAGCTTAGGTACATGTGAAAATGCCAAAAGAGAATTTGGGAGAATAGATACAGTACATATTGCAATTCAGGACAATTTATCCTGGAGATAGGATGTAAAAAAACACAAGAGCTGGCATCCTTGTTTTGTTGACTGTTCTTGCCAAGGAGGGAAAATGACACGCTGCATACAACAACACAGACGTCCTGAGTTAAATTAGTTATTGGAGTTAGCAGATCCCGCTGAGAAGGGACGGCATTCCGCTTAACATGTTTACTTCTTGAATATGATGGTATTTATAGATCCCTTTGTGCTTTTTGCATCATTTCTAGCTTACCTACCTAGCAAGTGTGCCAATGCCAAAGTGTGCCAATGCCAAATTTTATGGGTATACCTCCGTGTAAGAACCATTCCCAGAGGACACCATTGTGTTCAGTTAATATTTCATCAAAAAAAGAGGCTTTGTGACGCAAGTTGTGAACAATACCCATGTTCTTACACAGAGGTAGAGCCAATTTCATGAACGTCTGTTATTTTTGCCTTGAAGATATGAGTACAAACAAGTTTTGTCATGCAATACTTGTCACGATTTTTGGGAGGCCATAATTTTGTGAAATTTATCGGTTTCACAATGTCCCAGCCCACATGCAAAGTCTTCTTTTCCTTTGTATTTACTGGGCTGACAAGCAAGAGGAAAAGAGACCTCTGCCCTGGGTTGAAAGTATGTTGACAGGCTTGACAGACAGTTATTAATGGGGAGTTTGCATGTGTTGCATGACATTTTGAATTTTGATCCCAGCAAAATAGAAATACCATACTTTAACTCACAGAAATATGTGAAATCCTAAAATTTGGGGTGGTTCGATAAATAACACAGAAGTTATGAGCGTCGGAAGTTGGTTGCTTTCCTGTAGGTTTAATGTCGTGGTGGGCAACAGTTGCCCACCACAACATTAAACGTATAGAGAAACGGCCTACTTCAGGCGCCAATAACTTTGCTAATATTTACCCAAATCAACTCAAATTTTCGGCTTTTTCTAGTTTCGGCAAGCTCTTATCAAATATGGTATTTTCATTTTATTCGGATCAAGATTCAAAATGTCATGCAACACCTGCAAACTCCCCATTGTGCCCCCAGTCTATTTTGATCATGTGACATCAAGTGGATATGCAAAATAACCATCTACAAACAACATTCTATACTATTACAAGACAATCCCTGAATGGAAATGGATGCTTTCTCTGACTGGGTAATATTGCTAGGCTATCAAAATGGAGGTTGACAGAGGCTATTTTTTTAATTCCCCAGGTGAAGTTCTTGCATCAACTACGCAAGGCGAAGCACCAGACATTGAGCTAGCAGTGTCAGCAGCTAGAGAGGCATTCAAATCATGGAGTCAGCTCCCTGGGCATGTACGTGCAAGACACTTATACAGTATTGCAAGGCATGTGCAGAAACACGCCCGCCTGATTGCCGTACTTGAGAGTATGGATAATGGCAAACCTATAAGGGAGACTAGAGACTGTGACATCCCTAATGTGGTTCGGCATCTCTATCATCATGCTGGATGGGCACAGCTCATGGACACTGAGATGCAAGTACTCTTAATGCTGATTTACATGTGCTGATTTGTCGGGCCAATTTTGCCTATTCGCAATTAGCTTCATCAAAAAATTCCTGTTGTTGATACATGGCTTCAATTTTTATTTCAGGCTGGAAACCTGTGGGTGTTGTAGCAGGCATTGTACCATGGAACTTTCCACTTATGCTGTTGTGCTGGAAAGTATGCCCTGCCCTTGCCATGGGAAACACTGTCGTACTAAAGCCAGCTACATATACTAGACTGTCTGCGCTCTTGTTTGCTGAGATCTGTGCAGAAGCAGGACTCCCTCCTGGTGTGTTTAATGTTGTAACTGGAAATGGGGCGTTTGGGAGTTCACTTGCAGCTCACCCTGATGTTGATAAAGTTGCATTTACAGGCTCAACTGAGGTGAGTAATGAAATTCCATTGCTCAACTAGTGCAAACTTCACTGCAGGCAATAAAGGTTTTCCACACACATTACAGAGATGGTCCACTTGGTCGGGTGGCATGGGTGTGGTTCGTGACTTTGGTGCTCATGCTTTCGTTGAGTCTTTGAAATCCTAGTCATCCTGAAGACTACAGCACCTTAATTGTTCACCAGTCTAAATGGTCCTGTACTGCCAAAAAATCATATTTTTCACGGGAAATCCCTGAGAGGTTGGGGTCAATCCTTTCACATTTCCTGTAATCAGCCAATCCAATTTGTAATCCACTTCTTTTAAACTATCGACAGGTTGGTAAAATCTTGCGGCAGCTGACAGCAGGGACTGGTAAGAAGCTATCTCTTGAACTTGGTGGCAAGTCTCCCTTCATCGTGTTTGACAATGCAGATCTGGACAGTGCAGTGGAAGGGGTGGTAGATGCTATATGGTTTAACCAAGGCCAGGTAAGCTACATGCTCGTTTTTACCTTCTTGGTATTTTGTCAGGAATATTTGAACATAAAACCAAATTGTGCACCTTACACAGGTGTGTTCAAATACCATACTCATTAAGTTTTTGGCTTCATTCCTTTTTTTTAAAACAACTTTACAGTATTTTATTAATTAGTTTCGCCACAAGGGAGGTTAGAGTACACCCAATGAATCACAATCACAGATACTTACTAATGGAAACTAATTATAAAGTCCAGGTCCAGGTGGCTGATTGAAGTGTGGGGCTGGTTAAATCAAGCAATATTATTTCCAATGGAATGTTTGGCTTTATCAAACTCTTTGGCAATCAAAATGAAAAACGTTGGTTAGAAGATCAAACCAAATCAAAATACATGAAATCAATCATTTTGATTTACTTGAGTTTGTTAACCAAACTCACCAAAAGGGGCACAGCAGATGCTATACCCCCAATCATATAAAATGACTGTTGTTTCTCAATTATCCAACTTATTTTCTCTGCTAATGTGTGGTTTCAGAAAATAGCTAATATCCATTTCCCCAACGGAAGTGTGTTGAAAATTTACCCCCCCCCCCCACCCACCCCTCTGGAATTTCCAAAGAAGGTAAATTGACCCCCACCCATCCAGAATTTCCAATCCCTTCTGTTTGGTGGGGAGGGGGGGGACCACACCATATAGAAGCTGACACAATGAAAACATGCATGTTTACTAAAGGTACTCTTTCTGGGCACTGGTAACGAGTTTCACTATAAAACCAGCTTTTAAAAAGCTTGAAATATTTTCCTTTTGGCTATCAGAACTTTAAGGATTAGTAAGGATTAAAAACAAGCTTCTGTACAGTACTAATGGCAGTCTAGATAAGTTTTATAGACAGCGATTTGTTTGTTTGATCCACACTTTTCAGGTATGCAGTGCAGGTTCAAGACTGATAGTCCAAGAGACCTGTGCACAGCAGATGATTCACAAAATCAAGGAGCGCATGACACACCTTAGGCTTGGGGACCCCTGGACAAGGGTATCGACATGGGTGCTATTGTTGATCCATCACAGAAGAAATCCGTGGCTCAGTTTGTAGAGGAGGCCAGGGCTGAAGGGGCTGAGGTGTGTAGTTGGGATGTCACAGAATGTTTTTCTTTGTAACTCTCTCCCGTTTTTCTGAGACATCTTTGACCACTAAAGATCAACACCGACTAGGAACAAGTAACTGGTGAGGGAAGTAGTCCCTGAAGCAGAGACATGAACACTCCCAATTTCCAGGAGTCTCAAGATTTTTTGCTTTGCCTCTCTGGAAAAAAATTAATATGACTGCCATACTTTTACTGTATTTCTCCTGTGAGAATTGCAGGAAATGTGGCATTTTATGGCACGCTCCACATTTTTGAAGTCCTGGGCTTCTGGGAAAACACAGAAATTTTTTGTAAAATTTGATAGAACTCCCACTTGTTCGCAATGTGTGTTCTCTCCAATGTTATTTCGATATTATATTGAGTGACAAAATCTGTTATTTTCATAAAAAAATGAATGCCGGTCAGAACCCCTATTACCATAATAATGTAAATGCACCTTGGCTATTTTCGCATGAAATATTACCTAATTCAATGTGTGGCATTCAATGTGTTTCACTGTTAGTGCTTGTCAATGGTATCCTTTCTCAACAATTTCTAAAGGGTCTAAAATAAAAAGAATGCTTATACTGTAGCCAAGTTTAACATGATCTTGTTCATGCTAGATCTACCAGAGCTGTGAGGTTATACCACAAACAGGCTGTTTCTATCCGCCAACACTGATTACAAACGTCCAGCCTGTATCCAAGATTGTGATTGAGGAGGTATGCATTGTAATGTTAGAATTTCTAAATAAGTAAACAATTGATAGTCTGACAAGATATTAAGGTCTCGGTCAGGGTAAATAATTAAAAATTCGTAATACAACTTTTTTCCTGGAATTCAGTTATAGATTCCTAAAGTATTATTTCTAAAACCCCAAATGAAGTGTCAACTGTTTTCCTTGGTTTCAATAGCCCATTCCTTTGTATTGCCCGCCACTCATTTTCTGTATTTTAATTAACTTTACACACTTTCTAGCACTTAAATTTTAGGTCAAATTTTTACGTTCGCGAAGATCCTGCAGACCTCGCACGATTTGAGATATCGACGTCAAGTTCTCTGTGCCGTTAGAGGATGATAACACCTACAAAACTGTGTGAGGAAATTGTTATTTTTTACTTGAAAACGTTTTTATGATAAATTTTGCAGCAGAAAATTGAAAAAGATGCGACTTTCAACTTTGCGACCTAATATTTTCGGAAATATGCAAAATATCAAAAATCGCTCACACGGTTTTGCAGTTCATTTCTCCAAGATTAAAATCCGGCAAAGTTTGAAGTTGTGCAACAAATCGCTAATGGTCTGGAGTAAACAAGGTAGTTTAAGTTCAGGGTCATTAAAATATAAGAAAAATCTAAGCTCTGCTAAAATGAACAACTTCATTAGTTAGAACAATCTTTTAGCTTTAAAACGATATACATATAGCTGATTATCATTGCATAAATTGCGATGCAACGATAATTTTTTTCCCTAAGCATGTCGTTTTCCCTGACCGAGACCTTAATAGCAGGGTGTCATTTTACAAAGACACTAATTAATTTCAGGATAAAATTGAGCTGTACAATACATATACATTTTACAGTAAGTCATAAACAGAAAAAAACATTTACATTGATATTAAGAGTTCTATCTATGGGTAATATTATAAGAGGGACATAAAAGAGATGGTGCATGTGCCCCCTTCCCCATGGTCATACATTTTCAGTAGTTGCGACCACCCTTTCCCAAATGCTGGCTATGGCCCAGTAATCCATGTTTTTTATTTTGCTTAGTACCATAAAAATGAGTGATTCTGTATTGTGCATAAAAGGCATCTTGGGGCATGTGTTTGGTAGGACCATTACTTTTCTTTTCTGATTGGCTAAGTGTAATTACCTCGCCTCCTGATTAGTTGGTTGTTGAATGGGTTTTGTTTCTGATTGGCTAAGTGTAATTACCTCGCCTCCTGATTGGCTGGTTGTTGAATGGGTTTTGTTTCTGATTGGCTAAGTGTAATTACCTCGCCTCCTGATTGGTTGGTTGTTGAATGGGTTTTGTTTCTGATTGGCTAAGTGTAATGACCTCACCTCCTGATTGGTTGGTTGTTGAATGGGTTTTGTTTCTGATTGGCTAAGTGTAATTACCTCGCCTCCTGATTGGTTGGTTGTTGAATGGGTTTTGTTTCTGATTGGCTAAGTGTAATTACCTCGCCTCCTGATTGGTTGGTTGTTGAATGGGTTTTGTTTCTGATTGGCATTTACTTTGCGGTTATTTTTCTATGCTCATCTGAAATCCCTCTATCTGCTTTGTTGACTTTTCCAGGTATTTGGTCCTGTTCTTGTTGTACTGACATTCCGCACGGCCAAGGAAGCCATAACGATAGCAAACAACACAAGGTTTGGTTTGGGCTCTAGTGTGTGGAGTGAAAATCTTTCCCTTGCTACTGAGGTTGGCTTGAGTTTGAAAGCTGGTGCTGTCTGGATTAATGGGCATAACCTGTTTGATGCTGCCGCAGGATTTGGAGGATACAGGGAGAGCGGATTTGGAAGAGATGGGGGGAAAGAGGTAAGTTTTGTTTAAAGTTATCTCTTGTATGTTCAAGTTTATTTATTGACAAATTGACTTCTCACTGTACATCAAGTACAATCTGCATTGTGCATTCCCCCTCCAACACAAACACTGGAAAATCTGCCCATGAAGTCAGAAGCTTTTACCTAGATACCCCACACAATTAAATGGAACTTAATTGCATGTTTCCAGCTAAAACAAATAATATGTTTCCAGCTACTGATTTGGGTACATGTAGTCAGTCCGTAATATGTCTTAGTTCTTTGGCTCTAATAATTGTCGCACCTGTGGTATTGTTGCCATGGGAACCTCCTGGCTGCTTATTTCAACATTGCTTATTCCTATTTATTGACTAGTTAGCTTTTTCATTTTTGTTTTTTCATCACTTTTCCTCTCATCCACAGGGACTTTATGAGTATGTCTGTCCTGCATGGCAAGAGAGACCTAGACCTGTTGTCGCTGATGTCGATGTGAAGAAGTTTGGCGCGACTGTGCCTCAAGGTGTCCTCAACCCTGACTCCAACCCCATCAAGGCTCTAGAGGCTGGGAGTCTGAATGGGCATGCACTTCCTAGGTAAGATTTACAAACCCATCAAGGCTCTAGAGGCTGGGAGTCTGAATGGGCATGCACTTCCTAGGTAAGATTTACAATGTAAGATGCTTCCTGGCAACTCAGAAAAGTTTTGTGATTGACACAAATATCTTACAGTACATGCTTCCAATGCAAACAACTCAATGTGCAGTCACAGAAAGAACTGAACAACATCTGTTGAAGCCCTCAAAAGTATTTGGCAGCAACGTGAGGTTGAGGTCCTAGTGCAGGGCGGGTAGGGACTACTAAAATTTTCAGGGTGGGACTAGCTGAGATGGGGTCCTCAACTGCCCAGCTGTCAAAGTTACTAAAGTCTAGATCTCCAGCTTCCACCCTAAGAAGTCTACATGTACATCTGGGTAGTTTTCCAGATTTAGACACCTATTTCAGAATAATTATGTTGTTCTGTCACAACACTGTCTATTGCAGTTTGCGGTGTGCCATGGGAGAAACAAAGAAGAATATAATTTTTTTTTTGCGAGTGATGCATTGTAGAATCCCATGCTATGACTCTATCCCAAGTGCTGATTGGCGGAAATCGAGGGAGATTTTTTGTGGAATTACATGGCTGCAAAGTAGAATTCAATGAAAACACAGGACACCCACGAAATTAAATTTCAACACGACAAATTTACAATTTATCAAGCGAGAAAGCGAGAACAATTACTTTCTAAAGTTTAAACTCTGTCAAACACTGTATGGAACGTCTTTTCGTCAACGTAGACTGCTAGCAGCCGCTACTTTGGCGCGTTTCCCAGAAAGCAAGCGCGACCCAGAAAGCAAGCGCGAACCCCCGACCCCAAAGTAGGGGCTGCTAGCAGTCTATCGTCAACGAAGACACTTCGCAATCAAGATTTTTAAGTTACATTTTCCTGGAATTGAAACAGTTTGGCAATGGCTTCCTTGGCGCGCGTAAAGCCTTTTTTGTAAATTATTAATTCAATAAAACCTCCGGCATGGGATTCAAAGAAAATCCATTACCCGTCGGGTAATGGATTTACCTATAGAATCATTTCGCTTATGCAGGCTGATAAGTATTGGCTATTAATTTATCCTAAGAATCAGTTTCGATGACTTTCTTACTCATGACGGTTTGTTCCAATGACACATAGTGGGCTGTAAAAGATGGCTGTGACAGTGCAACCTTTTCTGAAATGTGTATATTGTTTAACTTTCCCATTTCAGCATTGACCACACCTATAAGATGTACATTGGAGGAGCGCAAAAGCGACCCGATGGTAATTACTCAAGACCAATCCTCAACTCTGCAGGGGAGGTGATAGCACAGGTTGCTGATGGGAACAGGAAGGATGTCAGAGAAGCTGTCGAGGCCGCACACAAGGCTGCACCAGGGTAGGATGGTTTGACCATGTTTTGTTGTTTGTAACTGCTTGTGAGTGTGGAAATGTTAGTGATGAGAACCAGCAGAACCAGCGCTTAGCACAGAAAATATGTTGCAGTTACATTTACTTCTCCGCCCCATCGTCTTTTCCCTAGAAGGTCTATAATGATTGCAACTGATCAATCCACCAACATACACTTTTCCACAGTTTAAGTGGATAATAAACGTAGGCATATATTGTATAATATACATGCAACCAGAGATACAACACAATGAGGGAGAAGGAAGCATGAAATAAATTCAAATGAATCCCAAATGGTACGGTATGAACGCGCCTTGCCCATGCGAGGTACTGTCCATCAGTTTACTTTGATTTCCCATGTTTCTCAATATTCACTTTTATTTACTTTTCACTTTTTAGCTGGGGCAAAAGAGCTGCTCACAACAGAGCTCAGATCGTGTACTACCTGGCAGAAAACCTGGAAATGAGACGGAAGAGATAGCTCAGCGCATATCTACCATGACAGGACGGACTGTGGATGACGCTAAAACGGAAGTCGACACCTCAATACAGAGACTCTTTTACTATGGTGCATATGCTGACAAATATGGCGGATCTGTGCAGGTACACTTAGGGAGTCACTCACACACTCGCTATCCGTTAACATCAATTACAGCCGGTCATCGGGCATTGTCCAATCAAAATCGCCAAACGATTTGTTGGCCCCAGTCTATCCATCAGTGGTCAAGCATAAAGGGTGTCCATGGCATGAAAATGATCATTCAATCTAGAATGCCAAACCTTTTCTATGTTTTGTTTATTAACTGCAGGATTCATCTTTCTTGTTTGTTGATACAGGAGACGCCATTCTATGGCGCCACTGTAAAAATCCATGAACCAGTGGGAGTGATCGGCATTGCTTGTCCAGACGAGTTCCCTCTACTAGGCTTTGTCTCCCTGTTGGCGCCCGCTGTAGTTAGAGGCAATACTGTCATCGTAGTACCAAGTCCCAAGCATCCAATTGTTGCCTTGGATATGTATCAGGTAATGGAAGATTCCATTCTCGAACCCAGAGCTCCCCGGCTCGTCACCTCGCGGGGGAGGTTCTGGTGACAGCCACTGACGCATGCGCGAGATTTGATACATAGCCGATGAGATAAACACCTTTCTGCGCATGCCCCAACGTTCAAAACCAACCAATCAGCAAAGGCCCTCAAATGGATGTCCCCAGAGCCTCCCTTGCGAGCAGACAAGCTCTGGTTACGAGAATGGGACGCTTTCAGCTATAAGCGCGAGCTCTTCTTTATTCAGAAATGCCCAAGCCGTGGCCCACAACTACCAGAATGCAGCGCGCGCTTTTTAGTAGTTTGTTCGACAAATGTCCCACATCTACCGACATGCAGCGCGCGCGTGCGTTATAGCGGGAATCGTCCATTGGCTTCCACAAATAGTCGATTTTTTATCATTGTTAAGGGGGCAGTGTCACAATTATAGGGTCAATTTATGGAAGACGCAAGCGAAAGGCAAGTGTGAATCACAGCGACGCAAGCGCAAGTCTAAAATCAACATTCATTAGTTACTTGCGCTTGCGTTCACGTGATGATGCCAGGCTGTGCTTGCGTTGTATTCTGAGTCACAAAAGAGACATGCACTAGACTAGTATTTTTGCTATCCTTCCGTTACTTTATGCTATCCTTCAGTTATTTTATGCTATCCTTCAGTTATTTTATGCTATTCTTCCGTTACTTTATGCTATCCTTCAGTTATTTTATGCTATCCTTCAGTTATTTTATGCTATCCTTCAGTTATTTTATGCTATCCTTCAGTTATTTTATGCTATCCTTCAGTTATTTTATGCTATCCTTCAGTTATTTTATGCTAAAATCGTGACACCGAATTTATTTCAAAATTCTGCGAACATTTTCGCCAACGCAATAACTTCCTACTTCGAATCACACGCTTGTTTTAAAACTTAGAAGAAAGTGGTGCAGGAAGGTTTTTTTTTCTTGCACTTTATGGCGGAAAATTTGGTTTTGAAGCATGTAGTCCTTACAAGTTAAAAGAAATCAAATTCCGCGTGAAATCACACAGACCCAAACCGTGTTTTCTAGGCGGTGATTACATGAGACCGGTACGAGCTCAGAGCGATCCGAGTTCATACCGGTCTCATGTAATCACCACCTTTTTGATCGTGTTTACGTGAGGACGGTACAGACTCGAAAGTCGTTCGTGTCGGGTCAGCAACCGGAATGAACTCGTGCCGATAAGGACTTTTTTCAGGCCGGCCTCATGTAAACGCATGTAAAGAAATGTATGAGATCCGATACGAACTCAGATCGCTCTGAGTTCGTACCGGTCTCATGTAATCACCGCCGAGCTCGCAGAATTGTGAAAATTTGACACGTTCTCATGTACTGTGTCTTCCGTTCCAAGGTCTTTGACACGTCCGATCTTCCTGGGGGCGTGGTTAACATTGTTACCGGTAACCGGGACCATTTGACCAAGTACCTCACAGAACACCAAGATGTCCAGGCAATGTGGTACTTTGGTACCGCCGAGGGCAGCAAGTTTGTAGAATATACATCTGCAGTGAATGTTAAGCGTACCTGGGTTAACTACGGAGTGTCAAGGAACTGGCTAGATTCCCAACAGGGCCAGGGGATAGAGTTTTTATTTAATTCTGTAGAGTGTAAAAATATGTGGTTACCTATGGGAGATATTTTTGCTAATTAAAAGGTTTATCGATGTAAGTTTTTCGAAATTCAAGAGTTGCCGAATACTGCAGGCAGGGTTTCTACAGCTCCAGGAATTCCCTGGTCGTTTATTGTACTCCTGGAAAGTCTTGAAGAAAACACCTGTAAAATTCCGAAAAAAGCCTTCTGTAAGGCAGACACAATGGGTAGTCACAAAAATAACCCGCATTCCCTGTTGAGGTTCAGCAACCAACCCTGGATATTTTAGCGCCTTCTCGTTGGCAGCAGGATTAGTGCCGGAACGAGATCATATTATTCAAGGCAAGACGATTAACACGATCTCGTTCCGGAACTAATCCTGCTACCAATGAGAAGGCGCTAAAATAAATCATCCAATGAAGGCCCCGAAACTCCGCCTTTTTGAGACTGACGTTTTTGATTGATAGAACTGAGAATCCTAGCCAGGGTGAAGTTTCAGCAAGAAACAGAGCAAGACTAGAATCACGGAGGCAAAACGAACTACCACTGAAATAACCCAAATACGACTGAACTTGGCTCGAAAACTTCACCCTGGAACCAAGGGTACATGTGGTGGTGTAGCCAGAGTTTTGGTAGGGAGGGGGAGGGTGAAAAAGCGGCCCTTGCATACATCTGTCAAATTTAATGTTTCAGTGCTTCAAAAGACCCCCCTCCTCTGAATATCATGTATACTTTCTTTCGTAATAAAATATTGATCTCACTTGATATTTCTGGTTTCGCTTTGTTTATTTGTGCTTGTTACTTTTCTTCTATTTTCTGCTTAGCTATCTCTCAAACACAACTACAATGTTCGTACCCTGTCTTGCCTCTTGTCGCGGAGGAAAGAAGTCTTCTCCGTGACGTCGTCCCGGGTGGGGGGGGGGGGGGGGGGGGGGGGTTAGAAAAAATATGGGAGTCCCCATATTCCCCCGGCGGAAGGGCTTGGAAGGAAGTGCCTACTCCAACCCTATAGATGCATCTTTTCACTGACGTTTCTCTTACTATTCAACTGAGCAATTTGCAACTAAACAACGACACACGAGGCGCTCAAAAATAGCCCGCGTGTATCCCGTAGTGACTAAACTAGGAAACAACGAACTCATGTACCTCGATATTTCCATGGTATAGCTAGTTTTCCGGGAAAACGAGGTGGTATGCGTAGGCGGGGACGTAATCATAGACAATAACCAAAGGTTGAGATTTTTGTGAAACGCCACGGAGAACTAGTGTCTTGCTGGCGTCGAGTACTAGCCCTTCGTCGGAGCAAAAATAATATGTCAACTGTCTTGCGAAGAAACAATATCTCTTTGTCCATGCTACAAAAATTGTTTCGCGCGACAATGTTTCCCGACTGTCTAAGCCGGGAAACTAAAGGAAGCGAGTTTCTGCTGGTATTTCTTTTCGATTATTTACCTATATAATGTTATAAACCAACATTATTTCTCTCTCCTAAAATATATGGAAAAAAAATTGGCAACAATGATATTGTATTATTGTTTTCCAAATACAATGTCGAGCGCTACGTGTGTCATAGTTGAGTCAAGCCCCAAGGAAAAGAAGCAGTCATTATACCTGCAGTTAACATTTTGGCAAAGACAATCTAAAATTAAGAGTGTCTCAAGTTTTATAAGCTTTCCAGGTAACGCATTAGTTTGTCTTACCATATATTTTCTAGCATGTCTGCATTAGCCCGCAGCATTATTTTCCGGAAGTGGAAATGTCCTTTTATCATGGCAACGGTCGCCACGGTTACCGGGCAGCCATGTTGTGGCGTGCCACCTTAATACTCTTCTAACGCTAGGCTTCTTCACCTCACTATTCATTGCTATGGCAACTGCTGTATGGCACAGCCGTAATCTGTAGTAGTAGTAGTAGTAGTAGTAATACTTTATTTAACCACGGTTGTCTCGACAGGATTTTTAAAAACTAAGCTAATGATATTGAATACTAAATTGTGAATATTTACATAATAAGTATAATAATAATAATAATCTGTTATATAGTAATCTATTTATAAAAGCACCTGATTTCCACGAGAGCCGTGCAACTAGATAATTATTAAAATGTTCAAACTAAGAAGTCAGAACAGCCCGTTCGAAAACTTTGAATAGTACTTGCTGTTCGCAAATCGACTGGAAGGCTATTCCAGAGTACCGCACCCTTATAGCCAAAGCTATTTTTTAGATAATTGGTGCGGGGCTTAGGGATAGCCAGTTTGCCCTCAGTGTCTCTCAGAGTGTAAGAGGCTACGCTGTCGCGGTCAACGAACATAGAGCGCATGTAGTCAGGTGCAAGGCTATTTCGCGATTTAAAAACCATGACCGCAGTGTGGAATTTACGTTGCAACTCGAGTTTTTTCCAACCTAACCTCTCTAGCAAGCAATCGGCATTAGCGTCATAGCTAGAAAACGTTAGAACCCTTGCAGCTCGATTTTGCAACTTTTGTAGTTTAGTAGAAAGGGTTATATTGCAACTATCCCAGACAACGCTGCAATAATCGAAATGAGGTTGTACTAGGGAGTTATAAATTGAGTGTAAAGTTGCAACTGGCACATACGGTCTCACCCTCTTTAAAGCACCGATCCCCGAAGCAATTTTCTTGGTCAATTCCTTAATGTGCACATTCCAGGTTAGATTCTGGTCGATGTGTACACCAAGTGATTTTGTCTGAGAAACCTGCTTGATTGGAATTTCATCTATTGACAGATTTGGGGCCCTTTGAAGGGTGGATAAGCGTTGCCGTGACCCAATGAGCATATATTCGGTTTTGATTGGTTTAAAGTAAGCTTGTTAGCGATAAGCCATCTATTAACGTTCGCAAGGTCTTCGTTGAGGTAGAGATCAAGATCATCAACATTATTGCTTGCAAAAGTTAGATGGGTATCGTCAGCATACATACGGGGTTGGGAGTTTACAAGGCAATTTGGCAAGTCGTTTATGAAAATAAGAAATAGTAATGGCCTAAGATTGTCCCCTGCGGAATTCCACAAAGAAGGGAACGGTTACTAGAGAGATGCCCATTAACAAAGCATTTTTGATTGCGTTCTCTTAAATACGACTTAAACCAGATACTTGCAGTTCTCCCAAATCCGTACGAATCAAGCTTTGATAGGAGAATCTCATGGTCTACAGTATCAAATGCCTTTTTGAGATCTAGGAAAACAACTGCGTTGATATTCCCACGGTCAATATTATAGGCCCAATTGTTTGTTGCTTCCAACAGGGCAGTGACCGTGGAATGAAGATTACGAAAACCTGATTGATTACTAGAGAGAATGTTATTATCTATCAAGAAATTGTGTACTTGATCATAGATAATCCTCTCAAATACTTTGGCGATAACAGGAATGATCGAAATCGGGCGGTAGTTATTTAATCTCTACGTTCTCCCTTTTTGAAAAGGGGGATGACCTTTGCACATTTCCAATCATCTGGAAAGATACTCGTTGCAATAGAGCAATTGAAAATAGCACAAAGAGATTCTCCTATCAAATCGGGACACAAACGAAGAAGTCGGGCGGAGATTTTATCAAGACCTGTAGCTTTAGATTTGCAAAGTTTTGAAAGTAGATTAGTTACAGTTGCTGGATTTGTTTCGCTAAATTGAAAGTTAGGATAACTCTCTTGTGACTCTTGAGTTGAAAGATAATCCAAGTGAGAAATATCCTGAGAACAAGCGATTTCCCCAGCTAGCTTTGGGCCTATACTTGCAAAGTGGTCATTAAAACTTTCACTTATTTCTTTGGAATCATATATCGGAGAGCCATTACAAGTTATCTCCTGAATATTAGTAGGACATTGTTTTCTTGAGGTTAGCTCGTTGATAATACCCCAAGTCTTTTTTATATTTTTCTCATGTTCATGGAAAGCAGACTTGTAATGAGTCTCCTTGGCACGCCTTATTTCTTCGTTCACAGAATTGCGAGCTCTTTTGAAAGTGGACCAATCAGAAGGGTTTTTAGATTGAATTGCTTTGATTTTAAGAATATCCCTATCGCGCATGCGTTGTTTTAGCTCTGGCGTAATCCAAGGCGAATTTGTGTGCCTGGCTCGCCTCGTGCGCAAAGGAGCGTGCTTGTCGACAACATTAGTAAAAGTGGTCTTCCAAGCATGCCACATTCGATTCGGATCATTGAGCGCATTCATACACTCCCAATTCTGTGAAGCTATATCAGCTCGAAAACAATTAGGGTCAAAGTGCTTGAAATTTCTATATGTAATCGTAGAATGACCTCTAAAAGTGGTGCCAGCTGAAAGTTTACGAATAAAATAGATTAAGCTATGATCGCTAATGCCGATATGAGAGACACCGGAGCAAACAATTTTGTCAGAAGCGTTTGTAAAAATGAGATCTATCGTGGTAGAAGACGTTTCGGTAATTCTTGTTGGCTCGCATACCAACTGCTCTAAACCGTAGAGGTCAGAAATGCCTGCTAGAAGCCTGGTTTTGTGATCAGGATTATCGGCCCCTACGTTGCAATTAATATCGCCGGCCAAATGGTAATCGATGTTTTCGGCATCGAGTTTACTCAGTAATAATTCTAGTAGATCGAATTTATCAACAGATTCGTCCGGCGGCCTATACCACGACACAATGAGATATGGCTTGGAGTTTGGTTTCCGAATTTCGATACATAAATTTTCTAGTTGATCGATTGACAGGTCTAGACGGGTTGAAAAAATAACATTGGATCGAACGTAAAAACATACGCCCCCGTACGTTTTCCCATCAGCTCCACAGAAACCTCTGTCTCTACGGATGATATCATAACCAGAAATAAAAATATCTTTATCGCTAATAGATGAATCAAGCCATGTCTCATTCAAAGCTAAAACATCGATCTGATTATCGGACAACAAGATTCGCAATTCATCGATATGCTTAACAAGATTTCTCACATTGAGTGAAGCAACTTTAAAGCCGCGCATATCAGGAATTACGCTGGGCTGATCTGTTGAATATCAATCCATATTCTTTGCAAAATCGGCTAAATTCTGATGAAACACTTGACTACCTCGCTTATTTAAATGAAGCCCTTTCATATTTAGGTGAGAGTGATCAATGTTGTTGTTATTCAAAAAAGGAATCTTGTTAAAAACGCACAAATCCTTAAGAATGTTATTGGCTTGCCTGACCTTGGCTGTAGACTCAGCGTTGTCCGTTCTCGTTATCATCCCCGAAACCCCCACCAGTGTCCCCGGCGAGTCCTCGCGGATCTGGGTGACTAGGTTGATTGTAGATTCGGCGATAATCTTTGGCGAGAGGCTTCGGGTGTCGTTCGTCCCAACGTGCAAGATAAACCTACTAGGAGTTTTCCTCGTGAGGGGTTTTACATAATCTTCCATGTCAGTAAGATTTGCACCAGGAAAAGGTTTAACTACGAAGTGATTTGAAGTATCGTTTGCACTCATCTTTGCTCCAATTACATTCTTTAGGAGAGAGTCACCCGCGATTACGACGATCTTTTTCTTCGGTCGTCCCTCGGTCTCTGTAGCAGACGCCGTATTAGACTCAATAGTGGGACCAGACGCCGTATTAGACTCAATAGTGGGACCATCAGGTGTATTCGGCTGGTTAGGTCGTTTAGCCTTTTTATGCTTCTTGCGTTGCTTTTTCTGGTCCATTGAACTTGGCTCAGCACCAGTCACTGAATCCCCTGGCTGACTCGCCTGGACTGGGGCAGGACTACACGGATGAGCCGATTCCTCGATGTTTGACGGAGGGATATCATCTTTATTCGTTACCTGCTCACCTTGACGTAAAAGTTGTTTGCTGAGCGATTCAACAGATCTAATTAGGCTAGCGTTGTTCTCTCGCAAACTCTCTATGATTTGCATATATTCGCTCGCCATGGTTGATCGCGTTTCGGCGGGAAGGTTTAAATCTGATTTCTCTGCTGCCAGCCTTTTGATTTCCTCTTTCATTCCTTTTATCTCTGATTTAAGCTCATGGCAACCCTTGCAGCAGCTACTAATCGAGTGAGAGTTGTCTATAGTTGAGTCTTCCGATACAAGATCCACCATCACCGGTTGAGCTTCGTCACCAACGGAATGTAGATTAGTTGTTTCATCACAGACCTTATCGGAGGAATCCTTTAAGATTGTTTCCTCTCCCGACTTTCCCTGAACTGTGCTTCTAGTTTGAATCGGCATTATTTTGTACGTACTACGAGCAATAAATCAGTCAGATTTTAGGTTTTTTTTGCGGAGCGTTGAAAACACGTCCGATCTCATTGAATATGCATCGAATATTTACGGTCCTTATTGCCTTACTAACTCTACTGCAAGTTCTACAATTTCTGTATCAGCAGCAATTAATTTGATTCTACTCAAATTCCTCTTGATATGCACCAAGGAACACAGGGGGAGTGGGTGGGGCATTTATTGCTCCTGCCGCTGCTAGGGCCGCAGGTTCGTCGACTGCTTCCACGAGTCCAGGTGTCCCGGTTTTCTGCTTGACACACTGGAAATCCACATGGCGACTTTTGCTTTCTTCCTTTTCCCACGACATGCGTACAAACGGCCTCTGAACGTAGTTGTAGATCACTGCAATGAAAAGGGACACAATGTCTTGAGACCGGTTTCAGGGGGTCCCAAGGCGCCCGCGACCCCCTTTTGGCCCGAAAAATATAGTCAACATTAAAGGGGTTATTATATATAGGTTCAAAACATAGGAGGAGGTCTTGCATAGAAATTTGAATAAATTCGTGAAGCTGGACATGTTGAATTTTATCACTAAATTTCGACTTTGATCGAAAATTGTTTGTAGGGTAGCCATACTGAAATACATACCCTAAGACCCTACCAGAGATATTATTTCCAACTGGTCATTTCTGGGGTACTCACCCTCGGGTCTGCCACCATTAGGTCTTTGTTTCACTTTCTCTTTATACGTTGGATAGCCTGTTAAAATTGAAAACAGTCACTCAGAAATCTATGGGTTAATACAACTGAAAATCCATGCCAAAACATTGTGGAGTTATACTTTTAGGGTCATAATATTATGGACCATGGCAACGCCATCTGAAGCTAGTTTCCCTGCTTGCAAAGAAAACAAGGGTTGGTTACCCAAATATACACTTATTTCAGAAAAGGTTACACCATAGGTTACACAAATGTCTCTTGTTGCCCGTAATGCGTCGTGGAAGCAAATATCTACCAAATAGAATCATGGACAATGGTTTTTTATCACCCTGCTAATGCCAAATTATTCTAATACATCACTCGCAAGAAATATTTGTACTGGAATACAACGAGTACTTCATCTGAATGGTAAGTTGGAAAACAAAAATAAAAAACTCAAACAGGGTCACCTTCAATGCCGAGCCGAATTTTCTTGAGTCCTCTGTCCTTTAACACATCCTTAGCAACGTCCCGATTCTCAAAGTACTTGAAGAACCGATAGAGAGGAGTCGAGTACACAACTACAATAGACAATATCAGACCGAATATTAACGCTTTTGATGAAGGCATGTCATATGTTAGGAAAAAGAACTTCAGTAACTACAGGGTGTGGAAGAGCATTCATGGGATCCGGAATTTGACAAAAATGTGGTGTGGGATTGGAAAATGAAAAATATTCTTACAATACAGGATTCGTATATACAGGACTTCATGAGTGAAGTGAAAATTGTATAAATTTGGACCTGGGATGCGGGATTATTACGCCTGTCATTCGGAAAAAGTGTGACACATTGCTGCCCCAGTATATATTCCAAAAAGCGTGGGGTGTGGCATTTTCGAGAAAAACTCGTGGGAATGCTGGATCAGCCAACCCCCTTCCAGACCCTGTAACTAGGCACGTGTTTAAATGGGAAAAGTGCACAACTGGAATAAAAATGTTCAACAGCAGCCTAAGTGCCATTCGGGATAAGCTCGAGATTGGCAACCTCGAGACAGCTCTTCGTCTTATGCATGGCTTCCGGTCACGTGGAGAGAGCATCAAGTTCAATCTCCTCCATCAGGAACTTTGACGTTGAGGGTCACAAACGAAGAGGAGGCCAAGGAAAACTTGAGGTAGTCAGTGATGACCTAAATGTATCTGGCCTGTCAGCTGACTTGACATTGGAGTTCCTGTAAGAGGGCTGTGAAATTCATGCAACGTCATACCTGCTTAAAAGTGGAATAATGATGTTAATGGATAGTGAGTGAGTGAGTAAAATGAGCTTACTGTGTGTGTAGTCTTCGCCCATGGGAGGATATTCCTCATCCCATTCAACAATGTCCTCTTCAGATAGCACTACAATGTGACACTCTCGATTGCCTTTCTGCGGATTTACAAACAGAGAAATGTTAAAGGGGCTCTCGCATGCTTAATGTTCATCCACTGTGGGCATCAAAGAGCCAGTGTTAGCCACTCCTTTGTTATTGTTTTTGTTTGATATTATTAACATATGTGTAGAAATCTCTAAATCAACATCTTAAAACTAAGTTTTATATTTGATTTATCAAATTCAGTTGAGAACAATGCTTGACTATTTTCTCTAAATCAACCAATGGAAATGGATGCTTTCTCCGACTTGGTATGTTGCTATGCTGTCAAAATGGCGGCTGACACAGGCTCTTTAAATAGGTGAAATAAGAGGAAATAAAACTCTCACCCTATCAGTCACAGAATATCTAAAAAAAAACATCTTCATTTTAGACTACCAGTAGTATCTGACCTTGGCAGCTTGCACCATTACAGGGAGAATGTACTGTTCTAAGAATTCCTGGAATTGGTTTCTGGCTCCCTCGTTGGAAAGTTCATGAAGTAGCTCACCTAAAAAAAATGAGTCAATACAATAAATTAATTTTAGTATACTAATTTCATTAGACAAGGCATACTTTTCTGATACAGTTTGGAAGTAACAACAAAACTATGTACTCACGTAGGTTTTGACATTTGACGACGTTAGCATTGAATGGAATCAGCAGGTAATCACAAGCTTCACGTAACTCAGGGATTGAAACACTCGGTGGGCAATTAATACTCCCCTTTTTGTAGTATTCCTTAAAAAAAGAAAGTTCTATATGTTAATGTTTAGAGGTATGATTCAACTTGAAAGGAACATTGATGAACACAAGGGTGTCGCTACAGAGCAATATGCCCATGAGCCAGTGTATTAGCTGAAATTAAAGGGAAAACAACAACAAAAACCATCCTGTGGATTAAACAATTGAATTGATTTTCTGAACCTACTCTAAGCCATGCCTTCGCACAGTACATACCAGAATGCATTTGAAGACTCCTGCTGATATTCCTTGAGCCACTTCAAATTCTCCTTTCTCATTTTTTGTAGTGTAGTCATTATTAGATCCAAACATCCTGAAATGGGGAGACAAGAGGCTTATTGAAGGGAGCAATATTCAAATTTAACTGGGAAATAATGTGTTGCTGCCATACAGCTGATTGTGTTTGACTGTTTAACCCAAAACAGCTTGCATGTTACGTTTGAAAGTTGTCTTGTGAGAGCAAAAGTGAGATGTTTCCAGGGGCAACCGCCATGTTTATTTTTCACTGACCAATCGGAGAGGGCAGAGCTTGTTAGTTTTCCATAGGAATGTCTCGTTCCTTCCTAGAAACGAAGCGCTCCAACGTTCAAACATAACGTGCAAACTGTTAGGGTTAAACAGTCAAATGCAATCAGCTGTATCGTGGCTTCATACTGAACATGCATTCCAGTCTCACAGGAAAAAATTCCTAAAAACCATAATGGTTTTTATGGTGGTTTTTGCTGGAAAAACCATTCAAAACCATGAATGGTTTTGGAGAACCAAATCCATTCATGGGTTTTACAACAAAAACATTCTTGGTTAATGTTATAATATCGGAATGGGTTTCACAGCAAAATACAAGCTGTTTTCTGCATATTTCCAACATGGTTTTTTCCGATTAAAAACGTTCATTGTAAAATGGTAAGTATGTGAAATCCATTTACAATAAATAGGAAAAGCTGTGGATTTTATTCATTTCTTACATTTTGGAAGCGTTTTTCCACAATAACCACTTAATGCGAAATGGTTACTGTGTAAAATCCATTTTGAAAGCCATCAGAAAACATGATGGATTATGAAGCAAACCCATTCATGGGTTTTACACAAAATACCTACCAATTTTTTCCACGTTTTAAATGGTATTTCTTTGAAAGCCATTGGATGTAAAACGTTTTTTTCCGTAAAAACCGCTTTCAAACCAAATGGGAAAAAGCTTTTATACATTTGGGAGCTAAACCCATTACGGATTTCAATAAAAAACGGTGCGGGTTTTGCTTAATTACCAACTCATTTCTTCTGCATCGAGAATGGTTATTCGTTGAAACCATTTTGAAACCCATAGCAGGGAAAAAAGAAAAAAATTCCTATCACTGTAGCAGCATGATTCGAACACTCGGGTTGATAATCCTTCTCGTGATTAAAGTCCGTCGTACTAACCATTAGGCCACCCCTGTTAGCCTGACTTACAGCGATAAGATTTAAATTTCTATATGGCTGACAGTCAGATTTTTTTTAATATCTAGGAAATGACGTCTTATGACAGCCAAAATGTTTTGTTTTAGGAGCGTCATTTTAAACCTCAAATCTGCGCATGTAGAGTTTTTGCCGTTGATGAATTTTTGGCCTAATTGTTTGAGCGTCGCGCCACTTCGCAAATTCTCTATTTCAACAAGATGGAGAGACGACTTTTCAAGACATAAACATTGAGCTGCGCCGTCTTGTATTTTGTACTTAAGTGGCAACAAACCATCAATGAAAGCTTGAATCCAGATTGTTTTAAGCTAAAAAGCGACATCCTCTTATGGGAATGCACAAACCATCCCGTTGTTGAAACACAACCAATCGCTGATAACGTTGAATCCAATCTCTTTGCAAGTCATAATCCTTTCATGGGAAAATGGAAATCATTGAATCCGTGGGACATTGTGCCATTTCGTTTTTATGGTTGATCTACAAAATTGAATAATAGTAAATCAGCGTATTTTGTCGATTTTACATTTCATATCAAATAATTAGGTAATGAGAAATTGTATTTATTAATTTTTCGTTTTTCCCTCTTTTTCGAAACGATTATTATTTATGTGTTTATTGATTATGGAAAGTTATCTAATAGTAATACTTCTTTTACCTAATGAGTGTTATAAAAGCGATGCTCAATCGACGCTCAAACGGTTCCCATTCGGAATCGCTCTCTAGCCGTTCTTGTCCTCAACCCTCGCTGTACCAATGGGAATTGTCTTTAACAACTCCGAAATTATTTCACGGTGACATTTCCCTTCCCAGACAAAGGCCTTGATGAATTTTCATCAACGTTTTTGCCATTAGTATTTGTAGCCTGGTTTGAGGTAGTTTCAGTGCCGCCGCAAGAGAGTTTCGCAATCAGTTTGCAGTTACGAAAACGAAACGATCGGGAGTCGATCCTTGATTTCGTGCCCGAGAAGCAACTCCGGTTTGGGCGAAAGCCTTATACGTTAAATAACTTTTTTAACAAATCCATACAAATGTAAATCATCATAAATGATGATTCTATTAAGAAAATCTATTATTCAAAAATACACCGAAAACAAAATAAGAATGAAGTGTTTTTCCATTTTTTTGCTAGTTTAAAACACACGAAAAAACACTCTGTTTTTTCCGATTTTGTAAATCAACAAGAAAAACGAAATGGCGCAATGTCCCACGGATTCCATTGGCCGTTTTCCGTAAATTCAAATTTCGATCGAAAATGTTTTTGTAAGCAATAATCCATAAATGTGAAATTTATGGTTTTTGCGTAAAATACAAATTAGGAACGAAAATATTTTTTGTAAGCGATAATCCATTCATGGGAAACGATAACCATTTATGGGTTTTGCGCAAACCCATATTTGGATCGAAAATGTTTTTTTGGAAGCGATAATCCATTTATGGGAAAACGATAACCATTTACGGGTTTTGCGCAAAACCCATATTTGGATCGAAAACGTTTTTTGTAAGCGTTAATACATTCATGGGAAAACGATAACCATTTATGGGTTTTGCGCAAAACCCATATTTGGATCGAAAATGTTTTTTTGGAAGCGAGAATCCATTTATGGGAAAACGATAACCATTTACGGGTTTTGCGCAAAACCCATATTTGGATCGAAAATGGTTTTTGTAAGCGATAATCCATTTATGGGAAAACGATAACCATTGATGGGTCTTGCGCAAAACCCATATTTGGATCGAAAATGGTTTTTGTAAGTGGTAATCCATTCATGGGAAAACGATAACCATTTATGGGTCTTGCGCAAAACCCATATTTGGATCGAAAATGGTTTTTGTAAGCGATAATCCATTTATGGGAAAACGATAACCATTTATGGGTCTTGCGCAAAACCCATATTTGGATCGAAAATGTTTTTTGTAAGCGGTAATCCATTATGGGAAAACGATAGCCATTTATGGGTCTTGCGCAAAACCCATATTTGGATCGAAAATGGTTTTTGTAAGCGGTAATCCATTCATGGGAAAACGGTAACCATTTATGGGTCTTGCGCAAAACCCATATTTGGATCGAAAATGGTTTTTGTAAGCGGTAATCCATTCATGGGAAAACGATAACCATTTATGGGTCTTGCGCAAAACCCATATTTGGATCGAAAATGGTTTTTGTAAGTGGTAATCCATTCATGGGAAAACGATAACCATTTATGGTCTTGCGCAAAACCCATATTTGGATCGAAAATGGTTTTTGTAAGCGGTAATCCATTCATGGGAAAAAGGTAGCCATTAATGTTTTTTATGCAACAAACAATTCTGGTTGAAAACAGTTTTTTCAAAGATATAACCCATTCATGGAATTATAAAAAACAAAAATGTTTTTTACTGAGAACACGGAAATGGATTTTATAAACCCATAAATGGGTTTTAACTTTGTGTGGTTTGGTGAGGTATATGGAAATTTCCAGATGTTTATTCCATAAAAAACATTTCTAAAATGGAAAAACCATAAATGGTACTTTCTCTAAAACACATTTATGGGTTTTATCAAAGATGGGAAGTACATAAAAACCATTATGGTTTTTAGGATTTTTTCCCTGTGTCTGCATGGGTGACAGTATATGCTTCAAAGCAGCATAGTATTGTGCTGGAAAAGCACCATGCCACTGCTGCCATGGGAACAGAAAACAGTAATGTCCCAAATTTAAAAAGCAGAACTTGTCTGGTGAATGAGTTCACTTGAAAGTTTTACTTTAATAGATTTTTTTTTCACAAATTTTCTTGAAGAAAATTAGAAACAATTAGGGAGAAACAACTGGGGAAATGCATGCCTAAATAAAAATTTAATTAATGTTGTGCCAGCTAGTTTTTCAGTCTGTTTTCAGTGCAAGCGTGTTTTCACAAACAATGCTCAGATGATTTGTGAGACTTTATTATTAAGAGAAACAAATTTCAAGACAAAAAAATCTAATTTGTTACTTATTAAGTGTTGTTGACTGCCTTTTCTTTTGGTTTGTGTAATATAAATTGCTTTAAGCATCTGCCCCTACATTAACTTTGGTTGCCAACACAATATCTATTGTTTCGGAGGTAAATAATGTCTCAGATACCGAGATTCTAAACCACTCAAACTGCTCGGGGTTTTTTTCAAGGTTGCTGAGCTGGTATACTAATTAACAATTATTCCTTGAGCCTGAATGGGCTCTGCGTCAGTAGTCCATGAGGATGAAAGCTGAATGGGCTATTGACTCAGAGGCCATGAGGGCAAGAGGAATAATTGTTTCAGTCAAATCACATTAGTAGGTCAATTTGTATAGCCAAAAATGTTTTCTGGCTTTTAAATCTGACACCAATCAGAACGCAGCAAAACCAACCAGAACACAGTATTGAGGATAGACCACTAGTCTGATTTGGCTATCTTATTATGGTGAACTAGATAAGAGATAGAACTGTTGAAAATAATTTGCCATGAAAATCAGGTATGATAATCCAGAAGACTATTAGGGCTAAAAGAAAACATAGCACTCTTCATTGTTTGTTTGTGGTGTTAAAATCCCAAAGCAGCACTGTTTTTTATCTGACAATTGTGAAAAGCCATTATGATTAATCCAAATAAAAAGTCAATTCATTTGTACACCGTAGAAAAACATGTACATATATATAAAAAAGTGCTTGCCAAGTCAAAATTAATCCACAGCTTGCCAAGAGAATTTATACAGTGGTTAGAACAACCGATTTAACAACTTCAATTAAAATTGGTCTAAATCCAGTCAATTCCCAGATGACAAATCAGAACGCTGCACTAATTGACCAAATAGTTTTAAAGAAGTTGCAGATATTTGATAACATTTTGATTAAAATTTATCAACATTTTGAATCCAGACATAACAATGTGGTCAAATATCAACAATTCATATTATTCACTTATTTGATAAAAACCTTGAAATACATTGATGACATTTTCACCCATCAAAACAAACGACAACAACCATCTTACATGGACAATGACAAATATCTAAAATTGTTCATGATCAACCGTGTTTATTTACTGCAAAATGTCAATTCCAAGGCAGGTATGGATAGAACGTTTAGGGAGATTTGTGAAATTTAGGAGGAATCGGGGAAAGGGTTACATGCCTGAAATAAGTTGTTCAGGGGCTTTTCAGTAAGTTCAAGTGTCCCCTAGACTAGAGTTTCGTTTTGACTGGAACAAGTGAAACCAGTTTTCTCACCTTCCAAGCATGGTATTAGAATGTGAAATAAAGAGGCTCTTTTCCACTATAAATCTCGTCCCATCCACTACCAATGTTAACTTATCCATGCCGGTTTCTGTAGTATTTGTGTAATTACGAGGCAACTCTTTCGCGAGTTTATTTTTATGCTCTTTCTTCTTCAAAGTCGGTCGTTGGGGCAACAATTCGTCTTGTTCAGGGCAAGAATGTGATCGATGCTTTAAAGCTGAATGTGTAGGATGAGTTGGTTCTGCAATTGTCCTTGATAGTCGTTTAGGGATGTCTCTAGGAGGGATATCGAGCGGCACTCCAGCAGCTAAAGCTTCAGTTTCGCTGTCGCTCGAGTCGCCGTCTCCGCCATTTTCTTCAATTCTACCTTCTTCCATGGTACAGGTTCAAAAATTCCTGTTGTTTCTTCATATATTCTTCCTTTTTTGCTTCCCTAACGTTTGATAACTGTTGTACTTTTTCGTATGACTATAATTTTAAAAGAAAAGGGCAAACATGAGAGAATTATGCTGCGTTGTGAAGACGAGCATGAATTCACACAGACGATGTCTATTGTGTTTCAGTGAGTGTCGTGTTCGGGGCATGCTCGGTTGAACATCGCTATGCGAGAATATTAATTCGGAACGTTTTCGGGATTTTCCGGAGACGTATTACTTTCTTCCCACCCTTTTCAATTGGTTTCACATGTTCTCTTTTTTGTGGAAACATTCGTATTCTTTTTAATATTATTATCGTCAAGCATCCTTAATCTGTTCTTAGCTCTAAGTGTATTATCTCACCAAAACGAGTTCGTGCCTTTGTCAAATTAGCAGCTTTCAAACTTATGGATACCGCAATGCAAGAAAATAATTAATAGAACATACTTCGAAAGTTCTGGCGTAAAACATAAAATATATTCATTAATTAGCTCCATAAAATAGAATTTTCTACACGAAGAGCACTCGGAAGCAGTTCGGTTTTGATCAATATGACGTCGGACCTAAACTCGTGACGTCATGTGTTCTATTTTTAAAGCGAAAGCGAACATTGACATTTGGAAAGGTTGGCGGAAAAGAGAAGGGAATATTACCGCGAGCAAAGAAGTAGGCGAGCTTATTTTATATCAGTTCTGTTTGGCTTATTGAGTTAAGTTATTCAATATGTCTGAGGACTTTTACGAGATCCTTAGCGTGCCGAAATCTGCGACAGAAGACGAAATCAAAAAAGCTTACCGTAAACAGGCTCTAAAATGGCATCCTGATAAAAATCCAGACAACAGAGAGACTGCAGAAGAGAAATTCAAAGCAATTGCCGAGGCGTACGAGGTGCTATCAAACAAAGAAAAAAGGGAACTTTACGACAGATATGGTAAAGAAGGGCTTACAAATCAAGGTCCGCCGAGAAATGGCCATGAATTCGGGCGACTGGAGTACGTGTACACGTCTTTCGGTCACCAGATGAAATTTTCAGGGAATTCTTCGGGGGGTTCGATCCGTTCGAAGAGTTCTTCTCTGCTCCGTTCGGTAATATGAGGTCAAACTTCGGCTCTCAGCCGACTAGGAGAAGACGAAGGGCAGGGAGAAATGCGAATGAAGAAGGTGCAACGTCTAGTTTTTCGGTTTTCGATGAAGATCCAAACGTTATTCTAATTGACGTCGACCCGGAACAAGAACGGAGCTCAAGACAAAGGCGACCAAATCGAAGACGACATCGTCATTTTCATACCGAACTGGACAGTCATTTTATTGACCCATTTCCTGAGTTTCATTCGCATTTTATGGCTGATCCTTTTGGTGATCCGTTTTTTAGCATGGGAAGATTTAATCAACGCCATGATCCGTTTATTCAAATGGAACGACATATGCAGCACATGCATGCAATGATGGGAAGAATGTTTGGACGATTCTAGTTGAAACACGAACATATGTAAATAGAAACGCTGACTACTATTCTAGAAACTTTTCATTTCTAATGTTCAAGTCCAATTTTGTAGAAGCTATTTCAGATTTTTGTACAAAAATAATGGAGTAGGCTTGTTATATTTATTATTACAGAGGGCAATATCAGATTTCAAAGTAAATTTATGTTAATAATTCATAAGTGTGATATATTGTGGCAGATTATAGTGCATTCAGACAACGACATCATAAGTGTTTATTGAAAATTACATTTAATGGCCCATTTCAGGTAATTTATTTCAACGGCCATTCGTCAGGGGTCATGGATTGTGTGATTTCAGATCATCAAAACACCAGCCAAATTCAAATTACTGGGGGGCAACAATCTTTTTTCTCTAGTTTAAATCTAAAAATTCTGGAAGATAGAAGACTCATAAATCATCTCAAGTAGGGGGAATAACATTTTAGAAACAAAACTTATTACCAACCACACATCACACCAAACTGAATAAAACAGGATTTTTACTTCTCTATTGGCTGAACAAATGTATTATTTTTGACATATTATGAGAGAGCTATATAAATAATTCAATTCAGACTATATTTGAAGGGGTATGAGGGGTGGTGAAACAGCAAGTTCAAGGCTTTAAAATTCTAGATCAAGGCAATCAAAGATAACTCCCCCCCCCCCATGGAAGGGTGTTGAAAAGTAAACCCCCCACCCACCCCTCTGGAATTTCCCTCAAAAAAGATACAGTACTGTGTATGGCAAAATCAGGTAAATTGACCCCCACACACCTCCAGAATTTCCAATCCCTTCTGTGGAGAGTTCATGTCCCTGGAAATACTAGTCATACATGAGTATTAACAACTGTTGAGGATCCACAGAAACAATACAAAATTCTTACTCTTTTGATTTTATTTGTTAAATTTAAATTATCAATTGGCGAGGGCCAAAGATAGGAGAAAACCACTGCTCACATGGTAATTATCAATATGTGGCCTCCAAGCAAAGTTTCTTGCAAGCTTTTCACTAGCTTGCTTTTCTAGGAATTATTCCTTTTCTGTATTTTTATCATGGGAAGCTCTGTTGGGTGGCTACAGTTCAATTTGCACCTTTCCACCTTGTTTGAACTATACTTTATTTTTAGAAAATTTATTATGCATGCTATAACCCAAAAAATGGTAAAGTGCAGTTAATTCCTGTCCATCCATTGAAGCAGAGGCATGTTTCAAAATGCCAAGAACTGATTTCCATCCCAAGGTGTACTTGCTTATATCCAATTGGATGGATTTTAAAGCGGCAACGCCCATGTAGAGAACAGTATTTTGCACTGCAATCTTGAGCAATATCAGTAAGGTTTTTTATGAGAGGGCCAACAAAGTCTAAGAGATAGTTGTGAAGCTGTATGCAGAAATATTTCGACTCCTGATCAGCACTTGTACCCCAGATCACCACACCTGAACTGGCAAGTTCTGCTGACTGGACAATACTGCCGTACATGTCTTCCTAAAAAGGAAGAGAAAGCTTAAGTTGTCACCTGATTCTACATTTAAATATTTGTCACTGCCCCTTTCACAGTCATACCAAATCTGCTCTATTTCCTACCTTGTCTAAGAAGATCTGTGTTCTTGCATACACAATCCTGACATAAGGGAACACAGGAAGAGCATGGCCACCTTGGCCACCAGAGGCTTTTCTGAAGCCCTCAAGGATATTATACTTGGCAAATTCACTTGCATTGTACTTTGTATGACTATTTAGATAAATAGATGGAAATATTATAGAGCTAGCATCAAATAACCACGTTATTTGGTCGTTTTCAGTTATTGTTTCATTACTACAATGGTAGCCCTCTTTTCCTTTAATGTTGTAACAGCGTGGAAAACCATAATAACCCCATAAGGCTTTTGGGCGTGTTTTCTTGGCAAAAAGCAATGTTCCCTCCATGAAATTACGAGCTGCAATCTCAAACTCTTTTCTTGCTTCTGATTCAACTTTTTCATCTGGCCATGTCGGGTGTTGCTGTCTGACCAAAGCTTTGGAATTTTCCCTAAAATGATACAAATGATAACATGTTTCAACTCACACCTCCCAAGAGCATGAATACACTTTGCGTATAGCTTTATGTGAAGAGGCAGAGGTGCTCAACCTATAGCGCTGTTCATGCTCGCTGACATGATCCATATTATTAATGTGGCAGCCAGAGATCGATTGGTTCACAGAACAAAGGGTGCTATTCTATGGTTGGCACATTAGCATTACAATGGCATTGTTGATAATCAGTGAAGAGCGCCATAGAGCAGATTTCGTATGTGTAAAGTACCCTGACACGGGTACCGAACCTGGCCTGCTGTTTTCTGCTGTAGATACCAAACGAAATTGTGTAGTCACGGTACGGTCACGGACGCGGCGTGGTACAACTTTTTTGTGGTACTTTTCACAGTCATACGAAATCTGCCATACCTGTATATGTCCTTAGAATCCCAATTCCTGTTGAACACTGGTCTCCAGTACTCCCAGTCTATGACAGCAATTCCCTGGAAATCTGGATCTGGGATAGCTGTGGTGATATCTTTATAGCTTTTCTCCAAATGGCCAGAAAGATTGCCCAACTGAAAAAAATAAAAATAAAAATGATACACTAATGTAAGCCAGGAAAGGGAAGATACAGACTAATGGAGGGGGAATTTAAGTAACTTTTTCAAACTTTTCTAATATAAAGGATCATTTAGCCAGGGCTGCTCAGCCTTCTTAAAGTAAAAGCACCTGGCTCGTTACTTTCATGAACCCAGAGCTCCCGGCCTTGTTACCTCACGGGAAAGGCTCTGGTGACAGGCATTGGCACAAGGTTTGATACAGAGCTGTTGAGAGAAACAACTTTCTGTGCTTGCTTCAAAGTTCACAAATAGCCAATCAGCGAAGGCCCTCAAATGGATGTCCCCAGAGCCTCCCTGTGAGCAGACGAGCCAAGGAGCTCTGGGTACGAGAATGGGCTTGTCGCATCAAAAGTGAGTTGCATGTGCAATCAATGCTCTTGCTTGTGCTTTCATTGCTATAATGTTGTGCTTGTCCTGTGGAAAAAGTAAACTATTTTGCACTTGCCTTCATGTGTGAACTAGCCTTACAGGTTGTGCACCAAACCATTGTCATAAGATAGCCTCATCTGCATGTGCCTCTCTCTCAGAACAATGGAAAACGAAACTGGAAGAGGCTGTGGCGAGAACCCCGCCCCCCTTCATAATTTTTTGTCGCTAAATTTTTTGTCGCTAAATTTTTTGTCGCTTACCCCACAGAAAGCCCAATTTCCTGTTTCCGTTCTTTTTCTAAAAGTTTTAGTTTTTGACACGTTTGGTACCACACCACCAATTAGCAAATTAAAAGTGGAGCACAAAGTTGCTACTAACTCTGTTCAGCCTTTCAATGTAATATCTGTTCACTAACTGGCCAGGAAGACCACCAAACATGTCAAAAACTTAACTTACAAAATTTTACCAATTGCATGGCCATGGCAAAACGATTCGGCATGTAACAAACCTGGGGAATTCCTCCATTTATGCTTTTCCCTGTGTTTTTGTCAAAATATGGCCACAAGCCAAGCTGTTGGTAGAAAAGCACGATTGAATCTCCAGTAAACTTTTGACCCTTATTCACTACGATGTCAAAGGCACTCAAATTCAAACTGACGTTCCATTTCGTTTCACATTCGTTAGTTGGAGCGTTCCAAACTGCAAGGAAAGCTCTCTGTGGTAATGCAGGACCCAAGAATTCGTAAGCACTGCAACCACGCAGGCTGCTGCAAAGTGTCGTAGAAGTTATGACAAAAACGAAAAGGATTTTAGTCCTGAAATTACGCGCGTGATTCTTATCGGATGCTTCCGCGTAGGCGGCCATTTTGAAATGAGTCAACGGTCCAAAGTGGTCAGCGACATCCAATCAGAATCGCATTTTGTTCTCTATTTCGTATTTATATAATTTCGTAAAGTTGTATCACTTTCAGAATTGACAGACTAAAGACTCAATTTGAAACGCCTGAATCAGGTAAAAAAAAAGTAAAAATTAAAATTTGTTAAACCACAACATCGCGGGATCCCTGTGGGAATATTGCCCGAGTCTCCCAGTCTCCCATTTGCTCGGTCGCAAATGAAAACACGTGAAGCAAACTTCGATGTCTTCAATACAAGTTTAGTTGTTTTAAAATCGTTGTTTTTATTCCATTACGGCCATATTCGGCCGAAGTAGCACTTTAATAGTAATCAGGAGTGTGTTTATCGATATGATAACATGTACTGCTTGGGTTAAGCGCGGAGCAGCCAAAGAAACACCGGACAAGGTTTGTAGAACATGCAACGTTCCGTACGTGACGATTTGGTATTTGCATTTGAATCCTGTTGAAATGAGTCATCCGGTACATGAACAAACTACTCTGTGATTGGCTACTCGTGTTTGCATAATATTTTTTGGAAATATGCATTAATAGACTATAACATGTGAATTGAAAGTACAGATGCATTACCGTTCCAGTTGTGCGTTATAAATTTATTCTTGCTCGTTATTATAATATGCATTGGGAGTTATCTTTGTCTGTGCCATAAAAATCGGGTCCCACTTGATTTCAACCAGCCCGCTCGCCCGCACACACACTGAATCATACCCAGTCGTCCATAAGAGGGACGCAAAGGACTGTGGAAAGGATGACAGGCAAAGGTTGGTATCTATGTTTACACTCACAGCAGCCTAGTGTACTTCTACCCATTACTGGTCACCCAGTACCTTGTTTTCCAGTACCTAGTTGCAAGGATATCTATGCTCACAGCATAGTTGGAAAAGGGGACTAGCCGCCTAGTTGCACAAAGTGCTTCTGTACTTCTACCCAGTACTGCTAACCCAGTACCTAGTTGCAACCGTTACAAGAGTTGCTAGCGTTGCAGAGAGTTGTTAAAGGATATATCTATGCTTACACTCGCAGCCTAGTTGCAAAAGGGGCCCACTCAGCCACCTAGTTGCAAAGTGACTATCTATACTTCGCCCAGTACCTAGTTGCAACCGTTACAAGAGTTGCGAGCGTTGCAGAGAGTTGCTAAAGGATATATCTATGCTTACACTCGCAGCCTAGTTGCAAAAGGGGCCTACTCAGCCACCTAGTTGCAAAGTGACTATCTATACTCCGCCCAGTACCTAGTTGCAACCGTTACAAGAGTTGCGAGCGTTGCAGAGAGTTGCTAAAGGATAATTTATGCTTACACTCGCAGTCTAGTTGCAAAAGGGGCCTACTCAGCCACCTAGTTGCAAAGTGACTATCTATACTCCGCCCAGTACCTAGTTGCAACCGTTGCAAGAGTTGCGAGCGTTGCAGAGAGTTGCTAAAGGATAATTTATGCTTACACTCGCAGTCTAGTTGCAAAAGGGGCCTACTCAGCCACCTAGTTGCAAAGTGACTATCTATACTCCGCCCAGTACCTAGTTGCAACCGTTGCAAGAGTTGCGAGCGTTGCAGAGAGTTGCTAAAGGATATATCTATGCTTACACTCGCAGCCTAGTTGCAAAAGGGGCCTACTCAGCCACCTAGTTGCAAAGTGACTATCTATACTCCGCCCAGTACCTAGTTGCAACCGTTGCAAGAGTTGCGAGCGTTGCAGAGAGTTGCTAAAGGATATATCTATGCTTACACTCGCAGCCTAGTTGCAAAAGGGGCCTACTCAGCCACCTAGTTGCAAAGTGACTCTGCCCAGTGCCTAGTTGCAACCGTTACAAGAGTTGCGAGCGTTGCAGAGAGTTTGTTAAAGGATATCTATGCTTACACTCGCAGCCTAGTTGCAAAGCTTCCTGGTTGAAAAGGGTATCCTATACCCTGTCCTAGCTATAGCGCGTTAAGCCTCAAAGTCGAGGTAGCGATTTTCTTAAAAGTTTACATTTTGATGCAAAGGCTACTTTGAAGGCTTGTATTTCGAGCCTCAGGGTTGCAAAATTACATCCCCCTTATCATTTTCAGCCGTGTACACCAGAATATGGCCTGTCTGAATCTCGAGTTTCGAGGTCCCACAATGCAACGCTAGAGAACTATGTGCTACACACAAAATCTATAACCCTGTGCCATTATCGAAGATCTACTTTGAAGGCTTGTTTTTCCTCCTGATTGCAAAATTACCTCCCTTTTCATTGTCAATCATGTAAACCAGATGATGGCCTGTCTGAATCTCGAGTTTCAAGGTCCCATAATGCAACGCGTGGGAAATATAAGAACCAATCAATTTACATCACGCCCCCCCCCCCCCCCCCCCCCCCCCCCCCCGACCCCTGGGACATAGCCGGGAATTTAACATGTTATTATTTTCCCCGTCACCAGGGACAGTCGTTGTTAAAGCTTCCGTTCCGCGGGACTTTTGCAACACGTGCCCTCACTTTGATAAACGCATTTCATCATCAAGCCTCAGATAAAAGATAAACGTTTTATTTTTTGCGTGTAGTAAACCAGTAAAAGGCCTGTTGGTTTTATTCTTCATGCGCTACAAAGGACGAAATTATTATTATTCATATGTGCGCGAAGCGCAGCCCAAATTACAAATTTCTATGCAGCTTGTAACTTCGAGCTCATTTCTTTCGAACATATATTGACTGCCCTTCAGGCGTATCACTAAAGGGTTTTTGGGCGGTTTTCATTTGTCCTTGCCAAGATAAACATGCTCTTGTAACGACAGGGGGCGGCGGGCCGGGATGTCAATTGACTGATGCATAAGCTACACAAAATCGACCTTTCATCAAAAATATCCGCGAAAATGTTCCCTTATCCAAGACCGACTTTGTAGGCTTGTATGTCCTCAGGTCTGCACTCTGCACCCCCACCCCCCCTGTCATTATCAGCAGTGTAGTTTAGACGCTGGCCTGTCCGAATCTCATTAGAGGATTTAGAGGTCCCATAATGCAACGCGAGAGAAATATGGGCTAGAGAAAATTAACCTTATCGTCAAAAATATCCTCTAAAAAACCCTATGACCTTATCCAAGACCTACTTTGAAGACATGTATTTCCTCAGGAAAAGCAAAATTACCTCCCCTCCCCCGTAGTCAGTCGTGTAGTCTAGACGCTGGCTTCTCCGTATCTCAAGTTTCGAGGTCCCAGGATGCAACGCGAGGGAAATATAAGCTACACAAATCTACTTTTCACCGATGTTTAAACAATTTAGGGAGGACTTTAGGCGTTACCTAGGTGTGCTTTCAGCTGTTTTGGCGAACCTTGAGCATTTAAGTAGGTGAGGGACGACACTACAGCATATGCAAGTATCAGGCTGTAAAAAAAGTATTTACACATTTTACAGGCCTCCAAACTCAGCTACGCTCCTGAGTATTAGGGCTTAGGTTAAGCTTTCTTCTACTTTCCTGGCCAAATGAAGCTATTCATCTTAAAGAGCGTCGACCAGGCTACGATTTTGTCGGGCAGATCTTTTTTGAAATTCTTCCATTTTCTTTGAGTAATTGAGGCCTAAAGTCAAGAAAAATCCGTGACGCAACAAAACTTGGGAGGCTATCGGGATGTGCCGAAAGATTTGCATATTAATTAGATTTAAGGCGGCTATGTGAGATATTAAATTGCGTTCGTTTACTTAATAATAAATATTCCTGAACGTAGTAAACAGGATTCAACAGACCATTGACGCGTTAACAAAGTCTGTAAACCAAAGGGGGCCACTTTCAAAAGTCGCTTCAGGAGAGCCCCTCAAAGTATGAGGAGCGGTACATTTGTATTTTTTGGGGGGTGTTTTCAAAACGTCATACCCACGTTTTGTTTCAATCAATTCACACTATTTTCTCACATTATGTACATTGATTCTTTGTCTACACAATGTGTGAGATTTGTGCACTATTTTTTTGCGTGGATACTTTACATATTTTTAAAAAGTTATCTATAGACAATTTCCTGTTTAGCAACATTGGAAATTGCAATACAGTAAAAACCCGCATAAAAGAACAAGTGGTTTAAGAACACTCAGGCTGAAATTTGGTCAAAAAAGTACCTTATACATAAGAACACATGCAGCCTGAAAAATGAAAATTGTTCTTGTATAAAACATGATTGCTGCCAGTTAGATTCAAGTACAGTAACCTACTGTGTAGTAGAGAGTACCGACAATATAATGTGCTAGACCATGCACACACAGTTCTACAGCAGGAATTCCAGGGTATATTTAGCAATTGTTTTTTAGACTTGACTGATTGTTGTTACTAAATGACTGTCACCTTTCTACCAATCACATATTTCTTTATTTGACTGTTGGTACTGTATGCAGTATTTGATGTCAAGAAACAACTTTAAGAACACCTTAAGAACATTTTCAGGCTGATTTTGCAGAAGACACCCAATATACAAGAACAAAATCAGGTTCAATCCCCAAACACCTGTTCTTTTATGCGGGTTTTTACTGTAACTAATCTGACTATGGTAAGCATCCCTACATCTATTATACTGTTATAAGGAGGGAGTTAGCAAGATCTCGTAAGTTATAAGTTAAAATTGAACAGGTAGCTATTACGAGCGTTTTCCATACTTTGATAACAATTAGAAGCTAGTAAAACATTATTCGAGGACTTAACATAAGAAAAGCAGTGGTGCATTTACAATTTACGAGGTCCACATTTGTAGAATAGAAACAAGCTGACTAAATTAGCTTTTGTTTGGTAGCAGATTAGAGGTTTTGTTTTATTAAATGAATTTAATTTACACGTTTAAATACGAGAGAGCAAATGCAATTGTGAAAGCTGCTATGAATTTTGAAACATAAACGGCTTAAAAGATATGATGTTGTATAAAGTAATCAGTATTAAATACCTAGTACAATACGCAGCTCTTATAATGAGCAGATCCAATTGCAAAAATCTCGATCAAACAATATTGTTGGTCCATCTCTGGTCTGCCTGTTACCTAGACTATTCTAAATCATACCGGTAATGTAGAATCCATTTAAATGCCCCGATTTTCGCGTATTTCATGGATCGGCTCATAAGAGCGCGGTGTGTTAACAGTGTGAAAACATCAATCTAGCAGTGTAGAAGAGCTCGAATTTTATAATATTTCAAGAGCTTTCACTGATGTTTGTAAGTATTAAGATAACATAACATTGACAATGAAGTTCATTTTAGACTAAAGTGTTAAAAATTATACAACCTAAGCGAATATAACTTTTCAATAATCGATAAAACAAATCCATTTAGCAAGCCTTAAAAGTAAAGTAAAAGTAAAAGGCCATATTTTACGTGGATAACTCGTAACAGTACTCCAATGAGACTGACAAACCTGAGGTCCACGGCGCACAGCTTTTACCCCCTTTGTGCTTTGAAATTTGCCACAAATTTATTGCGAATTTCATGCACAACTATATAATATCTTTGTGCTGCTAAATTTGCCGCAAATTTATTGCGAATTTCATGCACTACTATAATATACCTGTGCTTTGAAATTTGCCACAAATTTATTGCGAATTTCATGCACCATTATATTATATATGTGCTCTCCTAAAATTGCCACAAATTTATTGCGAATTTCATGCACAACTATAATATACCTGTGCTTTGAAATTTGCCACAAATTTATTGCGAATTTCATGCACAACTAAAATATACTTGTGCTTTGAAATTTGCCACAAATTTATTGCGAATTTCATGCACCACTATATTATATTTTGTGCTTTGAAATTTGCCACAAATTTATTGCGAATTTCATGCACTACTATAATTTACTTGTGCTTTGAAATTTGCCACAAATTTATTGCGAATTTCATGCACCACTATGTTATATTTTGTGCTTTGAAATTTGCCACAAAGTTATTGCGAATTTCATGCACAACTATAATATCTTTGTGCTTTGAAATTTGCCACAAATTTATGGCGAATTTCATGCACCAGTATATAATATGCTGTGAAATTTGCCACAAATTTATAGCACTCCTACGGTATGTATATTATTCTTATTTCTTATACAGTTTTTGACAAATTTGTATCGCATAAACTTAACAACGAATTTCGTAAATGTATAAACTCCGGTTGAGAACGGCTTCAATAATAATAAGTGGTTAATGGTCGATCACATCCAGTTTCTCCTGTTTCCGATATTTTAAACTATGAATCCTTGGAAAAGAATCAGGTATCCCTGTAAATGGGAGATCGTCTTTGAGTAGTATTCATTGTTGTTAGTATGGACAAAATAACTAAACCTTGAATTCGTGGAACAGCTTCGTATACACGGCCGTTGGCTTGCGTTACAGAACTTGTACATAAATAGTAGTAAGCAGAATAGTCCTTTGGCAGTCCAATGAAGTGGCTAATGGAATACATTCCGGGCCCACTGGCTAGGATTAGAGAAAAGAAGCTGCTTCAAACGAACCATTGAAGGAGAATGCACACGCTCCATGGATGGATGCGTCTCTCTTGAAAAAAAAAACAGCCTTTGAAGTAGATTGTATCACATTGTAGCGCCACCTCACCTCTCGAGAGAAACCTTCGCCTATTCAGGGAGGAGGGCGCAGCAACTCAATTCGACCTGACCTCTAACCCTGCTGTCATAAATGGCGTATCACAATTGGCTGCAACTCCCTGCACCGGAAGGCTAGAAACAAGCCAATAACAGCGAACCTTACTCATGTACCGCTTTACCGGTTGAAATAGCGAATAATGTCGTATTCCTGCAATAAGCGAGTAGATGAATGGCAGCTTGGAAATCGATGGATGGGGGGGAGAAGGTACATTAGAGTCACGGGAATTGCACTTAGACAGAGAGCGGTGTAGCAGATCCAGGATTTTTCAAGGGGGGTTCCGTTTTTTCCACTTTTCCCAAGATGCAACAATATGATAACATGCGCGCGGTCTGGGTAACACAGTTAACGCATGTCTTTGGAAGCTTGGAATGAGGTCCTTGTTGGAATACATGAGGATATTACATGGCCATGCATTCGGTCGAGTAAAAACAATTTGACAATTGTAACCACCCAAAGGAATCATCATGGAAATAAATTAAAAAAAAAATTAGTTGGTTGCCTCTAATTTCAAACTATGTCACCCTTTTGTTGTTTGTTCTTTTCAATTAGATCTCATTATCCAAAGATGAAATAGAAGAGATTATACAAGATGCAAGAAATAAGCTGAGGTATTTAAAATAACAGATAAAATTGTATGTTAAATTAATTGTAAGTAGGTAGGGGTTTAACAGAAGACTCATTAGTATAATTAATATAATAAGATCTATCACCCATATTTTTTATGTACAGTAATGCACTAGTCATTTGTTTACACCGACCCCCAACCCCCGCGACAAAGCAGGGGAATATGAAACAGATGTTGTCAAATTTGAAATAATTCCACCGCCTACCAGGGGAGAACGCCTTGGCAATTCCCTACACCCCGGGAAACATTTCCTACACCCAAGGGACAAATTCCACCCTCCACAAGATGGATACAAGAAACTTTCCTAATACTATCAAAACCAGTAGAGTGTCTTTGCCGAAATGAAAAAGACAGGTGTTTTGTTTCCCCCGCCATTCCCCCGGCCAGTTATCTGAGCCATAGCAAATTTGAAGTAAACTCCCTGGGGATCGGGGCAAGAATACAAGACAAACCACTTATATTTCCCCCACTATTGCCTGGCAAAGTCCCCGCATGTACGGGGGTTGGGGGTCAGTGGAAGCAAATGATTAGTGCATAATGAATGCAAATAATAATCATAACATCACTATATCCTTTGCACTGAGTAATTTGCCCTCTTTACTTGCTGTTTTTGTAGGATAAAAGAAGAAGAAGAGGGTGAATCAAGGACACAACAGGTTTCAGAAAAAGTTGAAAATAAATATACAGAGAAGAAGAAGAAGAAGAAGAAGAAGAAAGGGAACAAGGAAGATGATGATGAGGATTTAGAAGAGATTCTACGTGAATACAATTTGTATGAAGAAGATGAAGAAGAAGGTAGATGATACAACATGCTGGAAACAGTTTTTTGACTTGATCAGACATATGTCCAATTAAATATTTTCAGGGCTGTGTACCGTGGTCTGAGACAACTGGCTTGCAAAGTGGACATCTGAAATTCAAGCTGTGTGCCAACTTACTACCCTAACACCTAAAATATGATGTGGCTGAATGCAATTTAGGCGAAGTTAAACCGAGTCGAGGCGTCACGCTTCCCGATCATATATCGATTGCCTTTTGAGCCCTCGTGTCCTGGGTCCCTTGGGGCCCCTGGGACTCCCCGCATATCCCACACCTCGCTGGCCTGCATTTATAGTTGTGAACTCGAGTTGTAAACAAACTCTCACATTGCCATTTGTTTCTCCCTCCCCCAGGTAGGTATATTCCACTGAGCAATCAGTGTGACGGGTGCCCCCATGGTGGGCGGGGAGCTGTGGCCAGGTTGCCATGGTTCCTCGGGGAGCGCCGGGTCGGGCGACCCTATGGCGCTCCGGTACGTAACCCCAACTTATCAGACGATGAGTTTAATTGGACTTCTCCTCTCTTTTCTAATCGTTACTATTTCTTGTACCAGGTGTTGTAATGGAGGGAGCAGGGATGGCAGGCCTGACCTATTATGCCTCTAACAAGGAGGACCCGTACATCTTAATAAAGGATGATGTGAGTTTATATTAAACAACACCCATACCATATAATTATCATCTGTTTTCTTTATAGTTGTGCGATTCCAGAAATTATCCATACCCCTGCCATGGAAGAGGTTTGAGATATTATGACCTTACATTACATGCATACATGTTCATCACTTTTTACAGAGTTTATACAGGCAGCCAAAGACCTTGATAGAAAAAGCCAGCCTGTCCATCCGGGCCAGCCTGCTTCATGTAATCATGGCCTTACTGTATTTACTTGTTCCATCAGCATGACAAAGAACATTGTTCCCATCCTAAAGTTCCTCTAAAAGTTTGATGTTTTGTTATAGCCTGATGAGGATGAGAAACAAGACTGGGAAATTAAGTCGACAGATAGCTTGATCATTACCGGTCATGTGGAGGACGAGTTTTGTAACCTGGAAATATTTGGTAATGATCTTTTTCCACAATAGACCTATTTCACTTGGGCATAATGTTTTCCCATTTCAGATCATATGGCATTCCCATAAATATTTGTTCTTTCTTTTACTGCTATTCACCAAAAGGATATATGAATATGGAAGCAGAGGAAAGAACAAAGAAAATATATATATATATTTATATTTTGTTGATCTGAATGCAATTTCATTGTACCCGGAATGCAATATTATGCAATTTATTTCGTTACTTTGCTATTTATTTAAAATCCCTCCATCCTCAGTGACTATGTGTCAGGGGTTTTAATAAGTTTTGAAGTAGCAGGCTAAGTGTTGAAGTAGCAGGCTAAGTTTTGGAAGTAGGCGGCTGGGTTTGGGGGTCCTTTACGAAAGGCGTAAGGCCTGGGCCTTCAGAGGATATGGGGCATGCCCCTGGGAAATTTCGAATTTTCAGTAGCAGAAAAGGCATTTTCCTGCATTTTGAGGGCAAGATAATTGACATTTCATGTATTCTATTGGCTTAATATTGTCCTTGAAACTGACCAGTTATACAGCCCACAAAAGTTGCGGAGAGTCAGTTTCTGTACATGTACAGTATACAATATGTAGTCCACATCGCTATTTCTGGTGTCAGCACTAAACCTTTATTTTATTTATTTGTAACATTTTTTTTTTTCAGTTTGGAATGAAGAAGAAGATAACTACTATGTCCACCATGATATCCTGATGGAGTCATTCCCACTGGTGGTAGAGTGGCTGGACTATGATACAAGTGGAGAACAAATCATGGTACAGCATGGAAAACGAATTTCGTAATAAATTGAATTGAATTGAAAACATGCTTTGTATTCTTTGCGTCATGGGCTCAGAATGCATGCAAAAAAATGCACATTTTGCCCTAGATTCAAGTTGAAGAAATAATGTCTCATGTGCAGCTAATCAACATTAATGGCCTGCATGATTCTGAACGAAGTTGCAAAATTCATTGTAATAAAATGATTGTTGTCACTTCATTGTCAAATTGGTTAAGTGATTTCTTTTACAATGAACTTGCAAACTTTGTTTTCGATTTCCCAAGTCGCTAACTTAGTTGTGAACAGTAGTGGTCAAAATATTTTGAAATCAAGTTAAAATATTGAAATGGGTATAAATGTCTATTGAATAATTTTACTGCCTCATACCAAGGTGCGTTCTAGCAATTTTCAAGGCAAGAGCGACTAGGAGCGAGCTAGTGCAAAAGGCATCATGGTAAGGTCAATCGGAAGCGTTCCCATGGTCCTTTGCAACAGCTCCCAAGCCTTCCCATGATGCACTGTGCACCTCAAGATTTTACCTTTGGATTGCTGTTGGTTTTCTCCCTATTTTATGTGGCATATCATTTTATACAACCAATGATAATGGCCCTGCTTACATTGAATTTATTTTCATTTTTTAGGGAATTTTGTAGCAGTAGGCACAATGGAGCCACATATTGATATTTGGGACCTGGATGTTATTGATACTATGGAGCCAGTAGTTACCTTAGGACGGAGAAGAAAGAAAATTAAAAAGGTACTGTTTGCAAGGCTGAAACAACTGTAAAAGATCTACAATGCTTTGGACTTGATACACCTCATTTGCCTATTTGTTCCTATCAAACTTTCCTCTTATCCGAGTAGCTTGCTTATAACTTTAAATTCCTTTCAAATGGAGCTTTGATAGCGTAGGGGGTTAAGTGGTGCACTGTCGACTTCAGGTTTGTCAGCCCAAGGCCAAGGCTGTTACATGTTATTGACGTTGATGAATGAACTTTACTTTAGGGAGCGGTCATTAACTAATGGGGGGGGGGGGGGGAGGCCGGTAAATTTGTGGGGAGGGCCACGTTTTTTGGGGCACCCATTTGGGGAGGGTCAAAATATTTTGGATGCCCCTTTGGGGAGGGTCACAACTTTTGGGGCCTTGTTCAAATTGAACTGATAGCCTAAACGAACGAAGATAAAATCAAGAGAAAAAAAGAAAGAAGAAAGCGTGCAAATCAGGAGAGGCAGAAAGTGATAGGAAGAGAGGCATAATAATAATTTCGGCGCGCTTCGCGAGCAGAAAGAATATAATCTAATATAGTCTTTGGCAACTCGCGCAACGAAGACACTACCTTCACACCGTTCACAAGAAAAAGTGTATCTTGGCGAGATTTGTCACCAATCACTTGTTGGGTCAAACCTGAGAAAATCAAGAATAATGACCGTTTTCACACTAGAGACGAACAAATCGTCTGGACGGACGTGTAAATTTGTTCATCTGTGTGGCTAGTGTCTAGGACGATGATTTTTCATAGACAATGTGTTTGTGTAGACGAAAAAATCGACCAACGTCCAACCTAAACAGCGTTTACTGTAAAGCCTGGTGCACACTAGCGACATAACGACGTTATGTTGCAACGAAAAAAGTACGGGAAAATAATTGAAACAATCAATATTTTCCATGAATCATCATTAGATTACTTCGCCAAAGCAATCTTATGTTATTTTTTGGCGACTTTAACTTCTTGAAACCACTAAATTTTGTTCGCGTGACATGTTTCTGATGTCGTTATGTCGCAAGTGTGCACCAGGCTTAACCATTTGTGCTCACCCTTCCCATAATGCACTGCTTGGCCTGCATTTTCGTTACCGCTAAAAATCAGAAACTCAGCAAAAGGGCTTTATTTTTGTCAGATTAGCGCATTTAACCGTACAAACGCGAGAGCAACACGTAAAAGTATCATTTCTTTGCACATTATGTCAGATTTTCTGGTGCAATGAATCATGTGAACAAAAACAAAGCAATGATTATGGGTAGGATGAGACTTCCCCATACTTATGAGCTTCTGACTTCCCCTTTAATCAGTTTCCTAATGGATGTTTTTTATCATGGGCTCCTGTTATTATTTTTGTGTTTAGAAATCTAAAAATACAAACAGCTCAGCAGGACACAGTGATGCAGTTCTTGATTTATCTTGGAACCATAACATCAGGTGAATTATTTGTAAAGTATGTGACGTTAACACCATCATAACATACCAACTACCGCGCCAGGTTGGGTGTACACAGGCCACAAACGACCTGTGATTTACAATTGCGCCCTGCGCTTGTGCCCTGCGCTTGCGTCCTGCGCTTGCGTATGTAAACCAGATGTTTATTTAGAGATTTCTACACGGAGTCATCTTCTAATGTTGAATGAAAACAAAACAAAGGATTGGCTGACATGGACTCTTTAATGAGCGAGCCCCTTTCCACAATATGAAAAAGCATCTACTTTCACTAGTCTCCTCGCAGGCACCTGGACTATGGCATCACGTAACGCTCACCTGTCACAAGCTGGCAGTCGCACGAACTAGTGTCGTGCAACGCTTACCTTGCCCAAGCTTGCAGTGGCCCGGACTTTTGTGCGTCATGCTTTGCTCGCCCGTCCCAAAGTCAAGTTTATGACAATCTTGATGACATTGTTTATTCGTTTTCTGATGATACCGTATGTTGTTTGCTAGGAATGTGTTAGCAAGTGGCTCAGCTGACCACTCTGTTATATTATGGGATATGGCCCAAGCACAGGTAGCCCATGTACTCAATCATCACAAAGATAAGGTGAGTCAGGTTTAGTCAGGAGGGGAGGGGAGGAGAGAGGAGCGTTACCACGCCATGGCATTGTGCCGGTGTCACGCATTCTCTCTTATTCTCTTCAGTGCAAATCTTGTTAGCGGGATCTCTTGTATCTAAGATGTAACTGTTGCTGAAGTCACGCATTCTCACTTTTATTCTGTTTATTACAAAACTCATTAGCGTGATCTCTTGCAAATATAACTATTGCCGGAGCCATTCAGTATTTTTCGGACGCAAGAGTTCAAACGTTTCAGTCCTTTACTAGCCAAGAGACCTCTTTACCTGTATGATTATTGGCCATTTCAAACCATGTGATGTTAACATGAAGAAAAATCATTTGTCTTTCTGCATTTTCACGTGGATATGGAACCATTTCAAAAGATGAAAACATCACATGATTTGAAGTCTGTTCTACCAGGGACGTGTGAACACACGTCACACGTCCCTGGTTCTACTGACACTCTAGACGGGGGACGTGTTATTCGCGTGACGTGTTACTCGCGTGATTCGCGTGACTTGTGACTTTGACACATTCTTAGCGAAAAGCATAAGCACCTACTGCATTTTTGGTCTGAAAGATGCATGCCATAACCACAGGCAGCCACGAATAGCCACGTGGAACATGAACACCCTACCCATAATGCATTGCTTTATTTTTTTTACATGATTCATTAAGATCAAAAACTTCATTAATGCAAAGGAATTCTACTATTACGAGTTTTTTGCGATTTTACAGCAAAATGCTCTAACCTTGTCGAGTCTCTGATATCGAAATGCCGGGGACGCAGTGCATCATGGTCAGGGTGAGACAAATCCTTTAAAGCGTTAAATAATCTTCTCTTTCCCAGGTCCAGTCACTTGAGTTCCATCCATATGAACCTCAACTCTCCTTACAGGATCATTTGACAAGTACGTACATCTTTATATTCCCAAAGATAGTGTTTTTTTGGACTGCCATATGATAGTGAAACGAGGACTTCATACTTAGGATGACAACTTGGATCCACCATCTTGGCTTTTCAGTATTTTCAGTCGTTTTATATTTAAAACTACAACTGCTCGCAGGGGAGGCTCTGGGACATCCATTTGAGGGCCTTCGCTGATTTGCCGATTTTGAACGTTGGTGCATGCGCAGAAAGGCGTTTCTCTCAACGACTCTGTATCAAATCTCGCGCGTGCATAAATGGCTGTCACCAGAGCCTTCACCAGAGCCAAGTGAATAGATATTTTGTATGGTCCTCATATATACCAATGATATTTTTAATGGACGATTCCAGCTATAAGCGCGCGCGCTTTTCTTTATTCAGAAATGCCAAAGCCATGTCCCACAACTACCAGATGCAGCGCGCGCTTTTTTAACAGTTCGAGAAATCTCCCGAAATGCATCGCGCGCGTGCTGGAATCGTCCATTAAAGAAAAATAATAATAGTTTCTGGCGTCTTTGTGCCAACAATTCGCCTCGCTCATGCTCATAACACATCTTTCATTTTCAGAAAAGCTAAAGTGGTAGACTGTCGAAGTCCAGAGGTGAGTCAACATGACATGCATGTAACCAGAAACGGGGTATTGAACGCGCTCCAAACTTTGCAATTTTACTAATATGGATGTGTAGAATTGAATACTGGGTTTCATTTTCTGATAACTATTATGACCACAGTCGTCGCTAGGATCCAGTTCTTTCTAAATTAGAATGCGTGCAAGATTTAGCCAATCAGAAGGGTCAATTTTCAAAAAGGTGCGCGTTCTCGCTGATGGCGCGATGCGCGAGCATTCGATTCGCGCGCAGCAACAGCAACAACGGCAGCGCAGGGTTCAGTCCATCCTCTCGCGCCAGATTTTCATTAATTTTTTTATATTTCTCCATTTTTTGTGTCGATAAAAAATTCGTATTTTCAGGTTACGGTCCCGTATACCAGTCCGGCTTTGCCTGAAACCCACTATAAATCTCTTCCTTTTTGTCAGATAACAGGTTAATTTTTGAACTATAGTGATATTAACTATCTGCACCACGCAACCTTCCCGATTTCTCATCTCAGCGCGTTTCTTTGCGTAATAACGTACAGATACTTGACAACTATAGTGATATTAACTATCTGAACCACGCAATCTTCCCGATTACTCATCTCAAGAGTTTCTTTGCCTCACAGAGTAACGTCAAAACTTGGAAGTTTAATGGCGAAGTGGAGCGTGTCATATGGAATCATTTCCAGCCGTTCAATTTCCTGACGAGCACGGATAACGGGTTCGTCTACTCGTGTGATGTACGAACTGACAGCCCTGTCTTCACACTGAACGCGCATGACAGCGCTATTGGAGGTACCCAAACATTGTTTAGTCGACAGAGCGGAAATTGCCAAACATAAAATGTCTAACTTCGCCGTATTTCAAAGTATAAGCTCAAGATTCCGTATACGAAGAGTTTCGGTGACCAAAAGCTTAATTCCGATTTTTAAGTAATATTTAAAAGCCGACTATGAGGACTTGACGGGATTTCAAAGTCCGCGCAATTAGTTCCAGTCCGAGCGAAGCCGAGGACTGGAACTAATTGCGTGGGCTTTGAAATCCCGTCAAGTCCGAATAGGAGGCTTTTGAATTACTTCAAATACTCAATAATTATTCATGACCTAATTAGCCAACACAGAGATAAAACGATCAATGTTGAAACATCTCCATTTATTTATTTTTTAATTCCTTTTGGTCATTTGAAATACTCAGCCTGTGACATAATCTTCAATCACCAACCCCTCTGTACCCTACCCAAACAGGATTTATCAATATAATCATATTTTTTTACTTGTGAAACTAGAATTACGTCACTAGTCATGCGCACAAATGAAAAGGTCAAGATTGTTTCCCACAAAGCCTGTCCCACATGAAAGTTGGCGGCGCACATGCATATTGTCTGGAACAAGATCCTTTCTATTCTACATTTCCGAGAGAGGGGACCTGTGTCTTCTCACGGAACGTTTCTACAGTCTGCCTTTGTACGGCGTAGACTGAATAGTACAAAAAAATCGCGACGGGGAAAGGACCTTGAAATTATGAACTTGGATTGCGTCACTAGTCATGCGCAGAAGTGAAAAGATTAAGAGTGTTCCAAAACCCTGTCCCACATGGAGGTTGGCGGTGCACATTCATATAGTCTGGAACAAGATCCTTTGTATTTTATTTCTTCGATAGAGGAGACGCGTGTCTTCTCACGGAACAGTTTCTACAGTCTGCCATTGTACGGTGCAAAGACCGACTAGTACAAAACATTTCGATGGCGAGTGCCTTGAAATTATGAAAATTATGAACTTCGATTGCGTCACTAGTCATGCGCAGAAGTGAAAAATCAAGAGTGTTTCCATAAAACCTGTCCCACATGGAGGTTGGCGGCGCACAAGCATATAGTCTCCAACCAAAATTCTTTGTATTGACTTCTCCGAGAGAGGAGACTTTCGTCTTCTGACGGAGTGGTTCCTACGGTCTGCCTTTGCACTGCGCAAAGACTGACTAGTAGAAAAACTTTTCGAGGGTGAGGACCTTGAAATTATGAATATTCATAGTTCAAAGGTCCTTGGATCTAGAAAACATTTCTAGATCCAAGGACCTTTGAACTATGAATATTCATAGTTCAAAGGTCCTTGGACCTTGAAAAGTTTTCAAGTCCCACTTGCATTAACTTCCTGGGATTTCAAGGTACTGCACGTGGTACAAAATGAGAGCTCTGGTTGGCTGATTAGGTCATGAATAATTAATGAGTATTTTAAAGAAATTTGAAGAATATGACTTTTAGGTATTGTCGAACAAAGTTTACATAATTCCTGATCAAAGTACTAATTCTCCCATCAAGTGGCACGGAAACCAAAGTTTAAAGCCTAATATTTCAAAGACGGATCCATTAGAAAAAAGTCATTTTTGATATTTTGTTTTCCATCAAATGAGTCTGCATGTAAAACATCAAGCTTATGTGAGCTAACCTGACCTTATTTTTTTGAACTTTAGTGATTTTTGCAGGATTTTTCTGTCTGTCTAGTCTTGTCCTCAATTTTGTCAAAGGATCCCTTGAACCTTATGCTTTACTGAACGTACATCAAAGGCTGATCGAGATTGTGTTTGTTGTTGTCAGGTCTCTCTCTAAGCTCGCAAGTCCCTGACTGTCTTCTTACAGCATCTGCTGACGGAACAGTGAAAGTATGGGATCTCAAGGTATGACTAGAAGTAGTATATCAAACACGAGACAGAGTGTTTCCAAACACTGGGCAGTGGGACGATCAAACCGGCATAAAATATCACGCTTACGGCACTTAGGGACTGGGCTAGCAGGATCTGTATAGTAATATATCAAACACGAGACAGAGTGTTTCCAAACACTGGGCAGTGGGACGATCAAACCGGCATAAAATATCACGCTTACGGCACTTAGGGACTGGGCTAGCAGGATCTGTATAGAAATATATCAAACACGAGACAGAGTGCTTCCAAACACTGGGCAGTGGGCGATCAAACACAAACAGGCATACAATATCACGCTTACGGCACCTAGGGACTGGGCTGGCAGGATCTGTATAGTAATATATCAAACACGAGACAGAGTGCTTCCAAACACTGGGCAGTGGGCGATCAAACCAGCATACAATATCACGCTTACGGCACCTAGGGACTGGGCTAGCAGGATCTGTATAGTAATATATCAAACACGAGACAGAGTGCTTCCAAACACTGGGCAGTGGGCGATCAAACCAGCATACAATATCACGCTTACGGCACCTAGGGACTGGGCTAGTAGGATCTGTATAGTAATATATCAAACACGAGACAGAGTGTTTCCAAACACGGGGAAGTGGGACGATCAAACCGGCATACAATATTCACGCTTACGGCACTTATGGACTGAACTAACAGGATCTTTATAGTAATATATCAAACATGAGACAGAGTATTTCCAAACACTGGGCAGTGAGTCGATCAAACAGGCGTACAATATCACGCTTACGGCACCTAGGGACTGGGCTAGCAGGATCTGTATAGTAATATATCAAACACGAGACAGAGTGTTTCCAAACACGCGATCAAACACAAACCGGCATACAATATCACGCTTACGGCACCTAGGGACTGGGCTAGCAGGATCTGTATAGTAATATATCAAACGAGACAGAGTGTTTCCAAACACGCGATCAAACACAAACCGGCATACAATATCACGCTTACGGCACCAAGGGACTGGGCTGGCAGGATCTGTATAGTAATATATCAAACACGAGACAGAGTGTTTCCAAACCTGGGCAGTGGGACGATCAAAGCAGCATACAATATCACGCTTACGGCACCTAGGGACTGGGCTAGCAGGATCTGTATAGTATATATCAAACACGAGACAGAGTGTTTCCAAACACTGGGCAGTGGGACGATCAAACAGCATACAATATCACGCTTACGGCACCTAGGGACTGGGCTAGCAGGATCTGTATAGTAATATATCAAACATGAGGCAGAGTTTTTTATTACGATTTCCAAACACTGGGCAGTGGGACGATCAAACCAGCATACAATATCACACCTACGGCACCTAGGGACTGGGCTAGAAGGTTCCGTAAAGTAAACTATCAAACATGAGACAGAGAGTTACATCAGTATTGCCAAACAGCGAGAAGTGGGTTAAAAAAACGAGCAAAGCTCTTGACAATTATAAGTAAATTATCAAACACGAGAGAGAGTGTGTGTTACATCAGGATTTCCAAATACCGAGAAGTGGGCGTTTTTTTTTTAAACTGTTTTTCATTATTGTTTCATTTCTCCATTTCAGGATAACAAACCATCGTTTATCATGTCCCGGGATATGCAGATGGTAAGGCCTCCCCCTGTAACTCACTTGGTCAGACCTCTCATGCCTTGAGCGGTTATCACTTTGTCCATAGTTCACTTTGCAACAGGGAGCGAAGTGTAGTATCTTTATATTTCCCTTTGATTGTTTCTGTTCATTATATAGGGCCATATTCTTAGCGCGTCCTGTTGCCCGGATTCAGCGTATGTCTTCGCAATCGCTGGTGAAAAGCAAGGACTGAAAGTGTTTGATCTGATGGAGAGCGCACCTGGTAAGCTTACACTAATGTTGGTCGGGAAGTTACTAGTATAGTGACGTCATTGCTTGAATCTTCGGGCAGTGTTCGGAGAGTGTTTGGGAAATCTTCGGAAAGTGTTCGGGTCTTTGGAGGGGTTCCGAACACGCCCCGAAGACCCGACTGCTTTGCGAATACTTTTCGAACACTTTCCGAACACTCTCCGTAGGCCCGAAATATGAAGTCGCTATAATACTGGCTCGAAGTCATGTCACTTTTCCAACTATGGCGAACAGAACTGATATAAAATAAGCTCGCCTACTTCTTTGCTCGCGGTAATATTCCCTTCTCTTTTCCGCCAAGCTTTCCAAATGTCAATATTCGGCTAACTGTGAATAAGGGCAACTCGGACCACACTTGCGTTTAGCAGGGTCATAGACTTTGTCTCATTGACTGAAACGGCACTAGTTTCTGGTGTCCGCTTTAAAAATGTAAGAGTTGCGTAATGTTTCTCTGCAAGGCACGCAAAACCATTACATTTTTACTGTTTCCTTCTTTTCCAGTTCGGCGCCATTTTGAAGGACGTGAGAGACTAGCACGAGTTTCTGGTGCATCTGGAGAATCATCTCTTGCGAAGGAAGAGGTAAGTTGTCTCTGTAATCAAGTTAGTTGAAGACAGACATATAATATTGAGATCGGCTTTCAGGCTTTAAACCCTATGGCCATGTTACACGAGGCAATTTTTCTTGCAACTCGCAACGCAATGTTTGTTGCGTTGCGAGTTTGCAGCGAAAAGCGTGCGTGTAACATCCCCCTGCAGTGCAATATTTGTTGCGTTGCGAGTTGCAGCGAAAAACGCGCGTGTAACATCCCCCAGCAATGCAATATTTTGTTGCGTTGCGAGTTGCAGAAAATGTAGAACCGAGCTCTACTTTTCGCAACGTTGCGAGACAAGTTGCTACGTGTAACATGTCTTGACAATTTATCGCGCAATGGTTCCCTGGATGAGCCAATCCGCGCGCTTTGATTTTGATAGTGCCGCGGGCGTATCGCAGTTGCAAAAATATTGCGAGCGTGTAACTTCCCGCGGCAACTACCAATGATGTTTAATTCGTCATCGTTGCGTTGCGAGTTGCAAGAAAAATTGCGTCGTGTAACATGGCCTTTACTGCTGGAAGAAATTAAATCGAAATAAGTAAGAAAAAAGACTCAGGATGGAGTTAACCGACTCGCCACAAACACAACAGTCGTAAAAATAAGTACTTAATACTGACAAAGAAAAATTCTGTCACAAAGTAGAGAACATTTAACTGACTACCGACATGCTGAACTGCCCACTCTCCACCCCCACCCCCCATAATCCCCATCCCCCATCCAGACCCTGGCTTGTTTCCCGCCCGTTTTACTCATTCCACTACTCCACGCGATTCCTCTTCACCAAACGAACACAATGCTAATTTGTCTTTAATCTGTATCAGAAAACTACTGACCAGGATGAAACCCGTGATGTTGAGCCCATGGATGAAGAGTCAGCGGCATCTGCCATGGCCGATCTTAAATTAAATGCATCCACAGGAGCCAAAAAGAAGAAGAAAAAGAAAAAAGGAAAATAAATGAGAGATGTTTTACGACATGCTTCTTTATTCTTTGTCAGGTGTGTATCAGAACCTGATACTTTTATCTTCACGTACAGTTGGGCAGTTGAAGAAGCAATCCCCCCGCCCCCGGCCCCAGGGGTTCAAGGTTAGAACGGTAAATGGCCGTCGGGAAGCCCAAATTTCCACCCTAAAAATACTCCTCGGTCCTAAAATACCTTCTTCATCATACCGTTTTAGTTCAAAGAACCCCTACGAAAAATCGGATCGCCGATTTTAACCCCTATAAAATACACCGGATAGTCATACCCACATCCCAATATAGGTTGTACTACCCCCGGGCCGCACCCCCCTTTTTATGAGGACCTCGGAATCCCAGGATGGGTGGTAATTAAAAAAGCACTGGAACCCAGGGTGGGTACCCTGGCACTAGAGCAAAATTTCTGGGTTGTTATAAAAAAATATGGATTTCCAGGGTGGGTGAACATAATTTCCAGTAAGAAAATTCTCTGGTTTGAATTCTAGGTGGGTGGGACAACCTGGAACTTCAAGTTTGGGGAGCTGACAGGGGTCACGTGCGCAGTGCGTGATCTTTGCCGGGCTACGTAATGTCTAGAATTTTAGAAGGGAGTTTTCCGTGACCTGAGCCAAGGCGTTATGTTTAGAGAACAACTCTACCTGAACTAATCACGCCGTATGCAAGACCAATATTGACCAATACCTCGATTGTCGGGGTTTCTTCTCATAGAAAACACTCGAGACTGCTAGTTAGATGAAGGCTATGATCCTTTCTATTGAGCGACTCGCGTCCGATAAGAAGATGTCTGTCTGTCTTTTGATGTTTTGAGGGCTTGCCAATCTTGTGGATTATTGAAAGTAGTACAACACCATTCCGTGTTCAAAGCGGTGAAGGGATTTTGCCTTCTTGTATGTGATTCCGTGCTGCCGTCTTGTCAGGTAAGACATATGCGAGGCGCATAGCAGCCGGCCCCGAATAATGCGAACATAATAATCACAGAGAGAACGACGACTGTTTTGCCATACGAGCAAGAAGGCCTCAAAACCATATGGCCTTCCAAGTCGAATAGGGTTGTCAAGATTAGTTAATAATAATAATAATACGTTCTAGGAGCATTATACAAGCTCTATGCGAAAAGCAAAGTGATTTTATCTTAGAAAGAGAAGGGTAAACGTTATTTTACATTTTAGTAAGGAGGGGGGGGGGACATGACTTTATGGGCCTGCTATTTACGAATTCTAGACCCCCGGTCCAGATAATTATTGCACATTCCTTTATGTAAACAAGCGATTCTCGCTGATAGAACTCACGAAAGCAAAGAGATGTTATCTTAGAAGGAGGGGGGTAAACGTTATTTTACATTTTAGTAAGGAGGGGGCCTGACTTAATTTATGGCCTGCTTTACGAATTCTATTGTAGACCCCCCTCCAGATAATTATTGCACAGTCCTCTATGTGTATGCAGAATTAGGTAGGGTACCCCTGATAGTTCAAATCGTTGTACTATTGTCAGGTATTGGTACGGATAACAAATCCTATTTTCCGGGACAGTCTCGTCGGGAAAGCGGCTTCTTGGTGTGTGTCATCAAACTTTCGTGGGGTTGCTTTTGCTTTTCCTCTTGTCCTTGTGTGGTTTTGGATCTTTAGAGTGAATATTGATACTTGTATTAATATAAATCTAGACCGTACGTTTAGAGGGCGGTTCCGGCACGTAATGCGTAGGCATGCACACTCCTAATGGGAGAGACCGGAATAGGAGGAATAACTTCCGCTACAATAGCACGTCCGTATTCCAGGTAGTGTGGGCGTAGCACGCTGTATATATAATAGTGCCCCAGGCAGGCACGCAGCACTCAATACTTTAATATAGCAGCAATAGCACTTGCATTTGGCTTGTTTTTAACGCACTTCATCCCCAGTTAGCGGCAAAACTGGAAAGTGAGGTTCTCCTTTTTAGACGCCAGACTTATGCAGAATCCACTAAGGCGACTTACAAAACCCACAGGGACACATATCTGCGTTTCTTTTCCGATACATGGGATACTCACCGGTACCTCTTCAACCTCAGCACCTGTTACAATACGCAGCCTTTTTAGCACTCACACTACAACCATCCTCTATCCGCAGCTACCTTAATATTATTGGAATCCTCCATAAGGAGTTCGGTCTGCCTAACCCGCTTCTTAATAACTGGCCGTTACAATCATTACTAAGGCTGCATTCATTATGTATACTACAGGGGGGGGGGGCAGAGGATTTTTTTGGGGGATCTCAAAATTTAGGAACTGGAAAGGGGGGATGTCAAGTTTTTTTCATAACATGAAGGGGGGATGCATATTTTTGTTGAGGTATTATATATATTTAAGACAAGGTTGTGCAGTTTGATAGTAAATGAAGGAAGGCTCAATTGTTGAACACCGAGTTTGAACCTCCTTCCTGAGAAAATATCACTTGCACTACTTAGCCTGAGTATCAGGCGGAATTTTATTTTTCTGTGAGAAAATGAGGGGAAAATAAATTACGCCTGACACAATCACTTGTCGCGGCGCCTTCCACCCCCTCCAAGGCGGTTGTCAAAATCATATCAAAAATTGTCGTCAGCTGTCATCGCCTATTGTCTCGCTCAAGTACGTTTCCCTGAACCAAAACCAAAACAGTCGAGCTTGCTCGCTTCTTTCGTTTGTAAAAGATCAAGCTTATTAATGTATCAGTCATTCCAGCGGTGACCATCCCCCCCCGGACACCATGGGGCATTTGCACACCAGTGCCTTCCCTGGGGTGGGGAATTTTGAAAATTTTGCTGGCCCTGGGGTCGGGAATTGTTTTTTTTCCCCGGGGGAGGGAGGTGGTGAATTTTGGTTTTCTCATCTCAAGCGCGTCGGGTTTTGCGAACTACAACCCAGTTACAGAAAATAACGCCACATAAATATAATGCAGAGCATGCCCCGTATACACCACGTTTGTAGACTGACACATTTGCACATTTCACAGTTAACGCCGTCTTCTATAGAGAAGAAACAGATTTCGCAATTTCGTCTCAGTGGAAAAACATAAAAAATGAATTGACACTATAAACAGAGTTCCAATTCCGCAAAAAGTCAATTAACATAACTGCGAATAGTTGCTCTGCAAATAGAATAAAGGTAAATTTCGCATTGAGAGATGCAGCTAAATGGCTACAACCGCGAATGGCCTAGGAATGTCACTTCTTTATTTATATTTTGTCTCACTTTCAGTGAAATGAGAACTCGTTCAAAGACGAGAAAACTAAAGCTCATTAAAAAAAAAACGAATTGCAAATGCTCGGACAGTATAAATGGAGTTGAAGTTTTTGTTGTGAAGCTTTGTCACGCAGAGTTACCGTCTTTTTCTCGTCCCGGGGTGGGGCATTTTTTTCCGCTTTTTGTGTTCCCCGCCGTGGGGTATTCTGCATTTTTTGCTAGCCCGGGGGCGGGGAATTTTCAGTTTTATTTTTAGAAATGACCAAATGCCCGGGGGGGCATGGTCACCGCTGGAATTGACTGATACATAAATATGGCACAAATCCGGATCAGTACACTTATTTTCTCCAACAAAAGTATCTGAAAGCTTGGAGCTCGATCGGTTATTTTGGGAAACCTGTTTGAAAGTGTGACTGCGTGGGAACTTCGGCGAGCGGGTCTCGATGTGTGCAGGAATTCCGCAAGGAAATTTCTCTACTACAGAACTGCATAAGCTTATCACGAGCTCAAAGGACCGTTTTTTTCTAGCGAAAGCTGCCGAATCCTGCGGAACAATTTAGCCTGAGCTAGGAGAAAATGTAGCGCTTCCGAGCAGGATTTCTTTGTTATCGTTGATCTTCGAGGGATGCCGAAATTCCCTTAGCTTTAGCGAGACTTGCTGCTTTCGGGCCTAGTAACGATGATACTCGCAAGGGTCTTCCTCCATCTTTCTAAAGCCAGAAGCTAGCGTACAGCATCGGCGTTGCGCGGTCTACTCTTCTTTTACTTGTATAGCAGGAAAAAACTGTATTCCAGACTCTACATATTCATCTTCAAACTCCCTTTCGTCCATATTCCGAATTTGAATGGACGAATTTATTAAAATATTTGCGTTCGTGTTCCCGAGATTCCTCTCTCCCATCGCGGCTTCTCGAACGAGCAAACGCTTCCAGTTTCGCTTCCGGTTTAACTCACGTGACGCGTCCCTTTGTCTTTTGGCCAATCAGCGCAGCATTCAGATTCTGAATGTTGAACATGAACTTTTGAATGCATTTGTGTCAGGCCCTCCTCCTTCCTTCTCTCATTTTTTTTTCGAGGAGGGGAGGGTCCTGATACTCAGGCTATTGCACTACTATTCTCGTGTATTCACCCCTCTTTCAACTGATATGTTGAAAAAAAAAACTGCGCGCTTCGCGCGCATAAAGAATTATATTAACCTTAAAAGATCGTAAAAGGCCTTCTTGTTTTACTACAATTCCTCGAGGTCCTCTTCAGTGGCTTTTGTCTGCCAGACAAAACGCCTTTGGACTTTTGATTAATAGTCTTGTAGCTTCATTGTCAAAATTGCGGCGCGCTTCGCGCGCACAAACGGAAAACATACCAAACAATCAAATACAAAATAAATGATACTCAGCCTATGTGTAGTAAGGCTCGAATCGAGGAGCGCACCAGATCACTTGGTAGAAAGTCACTACCGACACAAAAAAGTAAGCCACCTAGAATTTTTATTTGCATTTTTACGCTCTGTATTTTTTTTTATCATTGAGCCTTGTTCTTTATTTTTTGTAAATTGATATAAATATAATTGAAAAAATTGTCTCCGGGGTGATGGGGGGGGGGGGGGGGGGGGGGGGGGGGGGGGGGGGGGGGGGGGGGGGGGGGGGGGGGGGGGTGGGGGGGGGGGGGGGGGGGGGGGGGGGGGTGGGGGGGGGGGGGGGGGGGGGGGGGGGGGGGGGGGGGGGGGGGGG